>JAECUM010020673.1:0-46859 GCA_016617855.1 Megalonaias nervosa | reverse complement strand
TCCACATTAATAGCTTTCAGATCGGAGGAAAGACTGAGTGTCGAATCGTTTTGATTACTGTACAGCGTACACGGTCGAAAATTGTTTCAAACGTAGCTAACTAAATAATATGAATACCTCAAAGTTTTCTCTGGAATAGGAAAAGGAAATCATCATTCCCAGTTTTTATGCCCTCTCAAGGTATATACTTTCCTATATTTTATCCAAGTCGTTTAACACCAGTTAATTAATAATGCTTGTAAACTTATCTCTCGAATGATTATTCGATCAAATCAATTAACCGTTTTTGTCAAATTTGGTCACTTTGATTACTATGAGGACGGTAATACGCCATTACTGCCACCAAACTGTTTTGGCTATATTGCAGACTAGGCAACTTTAAAGGTTTCGTAAACATTCGACTAACTTTCTCGTGAACTATCATAATCCTTCGTAGTCTAAATTATATGTATACATGAATGCTTTTGAAAGAAATTTCGGAAAGAGAAACATTTTAAACGAGTTAATTCATAGCTTGCAGACACATCCACATATTCTTGTTTTCAGTCAGTTTCAAAGTACACAGTTCAGTACTTATTTGCATATACTGGAATTTCCGCTCAGCTTTATTGTTAAGATAATCCATTAACGGGGATCATCCTTCTTAATAAATACACATACACAAACACAAAGACATTAATGCGAGTTCTGTATACCATTACCAACTTAATAAACAAAACATTTCAAGCGGTTGTTTATTTAAGCAGTCAGCAACATCATTATACTTGTGTTCATGAAAAACTATTGTTGTACATACCACGAGCGACCTACACTAATTTCAACGACAAATTGTCTCTGATTCACATGTTCAGCACAGGTAAATATCCGAATAAGTTTATTCCGGTAGTTTACCTAATATCTTCTAACATATTTTGGCAGTCATACATGTATAAAATGAATGCCAGTCAATGTGAAAGACGTGGCAGCTATTCAAGTATTCAACTGCTCAAAAATAGCAACAGCCACTAATCGCTTAAGGGGGCAAGATTTCTTCTGCAACTATGAATATTTCTTATAAATATCATTGTCAGAATTGATAGTAGTTATGTGTTGCACATGGGCCCTTTAATCACGAAGCTGTCTGACTATGAACTTACACGTCAAAACAAGATACTATGTAGAAAACGCTGTTCAAAACCACAAACGCGTTAATTGTATGTTGCAACATGTATGAAGAGAAAAATGCTGAGATTTGTGTTACCCGGATGAGGGGTTGTTTGTTTTGGTGTGGGGGAAGGGGTAATTCTAAGTCTATTTATATTATTACAAACCTCACTGAAGCAGTTGTACCTTTCAAAAAGAATATTCTTATTAGGCTGTAATCATTCGACATATGGGTATACTGGAGATCATGCATTATGAAGGTGTAGCATTCATACACAATTTTTACATACAGGTCATGGCTTCTGTTTCTCTATGCCCTCACAGATAAATGAAAACTAGTGGTCATTACGTTCGTCATTGTTGTTATTTTTGCAACATTTGTAACAAAACTAACCAAAACTGCCAAACTCGTTCTTTAATAGGTCTCCAGTTGCAAGTAACGTATCCTTCAATTCTTGGTTAGTTTTACATAGTTTGTAGTTTGATGTAGTGATTCCCTATTGTCTATGTGATACTTATTTCGCACCTCTGAGCATACAGTATAAGGTTTACAATGATTGCCATCGCTTTTGTATCGACTCACTCTAAAATGAACAACTTATTACTTTCAATATAGCTTTGTTTTCTTTACTTTTACCTATTTTCCTAACCTTTGTACACAACTATCTTCACATATTCCATAACAGTGTCTCCTTTTTACCTTCTTTCCTTACTTTTCTGCTCATATTTTAACATCTCCTTTCGTTGTTCGTCTCTGTTCTTTATATTTCCATGAATAAATGGTAATGATTATTTAGAAGACACTTCTCTTTAAATATTAAATAATTTAAGCAAAGGTTTTAAGTTTTATTCTTGGGTCATTCTTCGTCAGTATCCTCTGCCATAAATTCACATATATTCAAAATACCATTGATGGAGAAGAGGTTATAAGTAATTACCTTTTGGTTCTAAGCCATTACCTTCGATAGTTTACATTGTGTTATTTCGAGCAAAAGATTTATGAATATAAGAAAACTTAAACCATGCATCAAGTAAATTACTGCTTAAAATAGAAATGGTGTATTGATACGACTCAGTGTTTTAAAATATGTAACAAAAAGTAAAAGTGAAACCATCAATTTAAGCAATACAAAGTGAAAGCTCAATAGACATCTTCACTACTGTGAATATAAGTCCATATAATCTTAAGTGTCTTTTAACAACCCCACAAATATAGAAAGAATTCCGAATGAATTCAAATGGTCTTAAATGTCCTTCTGTACCACAATGATGCAGTTCGGAACATTTTTGAATGAGTTTGAATGAGCACCATAGTAATTCCAATGAATATTTTTAATAAATAATTCTTCGCAACTTATGTCTCAACACGGCTTAAATTTGGAACAGAAAGAATTTCCCCAGATTGACGTAAATAGAACTAACTAAAATAGAACTAACTACCCACCGAACCTCCACCTCCACACACCCTCACCTGCCCCAAAGCGTAATAAAATGTGAAGCTTTACAACGGACAAACCCAGCCCAACTGTAAACAAGCTGTCAACAACCCACAATCACGGACAACAAAAACATTAGCCATGCAAAAATGTCGCCCACAGCCTACAACAATGGACAATTGTTAAGCACAAAATGCAAATGAAATATACATAACACTTCCCATCATAAAGCACATATATATATATATATATATATATATATATGTATATATATATATATATATATATATATATATATATATATATATATATATATATATATATATATATATATATATATATTTTCATATTTTCCCGACATTGATTAGCACTAATTAATTAATAATATCTTAATCTTCTCTATGGACTTAGTTTGCAATCAAATCAATTAAACTAAATGTTATCAAATTTGGTTATGATGACGGTAATACAGTTTTCAACTCACTCTCCTTGAGAATTTAAGAGCTAGAATAATGACACAAAAATAGATAATATTAATCTATGATCAAAACATTAATGAAAGATGAAATAAATGAATGAAACATTCAGAAGTTATGTGTTAAAACTAAATTTAATTAAACTACTTTCAATAATTATTGAGTTACAGTCCTAAATACAAAGTGAATAATTTTCACATGTGAGTTAGATCTTTCTGATAGGCTCATGTTACTGATGCAGAAGTAAGTAGGGCTTTTGCAATATTTGTCGCCTTTAATGCCATTCCACTCGTCCTCGCCTCTACCTCCATAATATATTTAGCATTAAGGGACCGTTGCACGTTAATTTTGTCTGCGGTTGTGTCTGCACCCCAACATACTTGACGTGATATAATCATGGGGAGGTAGAGTCTTGTCCTTGAGTAAATTCTCAAGGAGCCCCAAAAAAGTTTCTAAAAAGGCGAAAACACAAGCCTTCACTCTAGTCTCCAGTGATCGTAGAAACGAAAACCAGCACAGTGTCCTACTTCAGACAAGACTATGGTGGTGATCTATATACACACGCACTGAAAAAATCTATTGCATACAGACAGGCTTGTATTACTATGTTTACAAAAGTCCAAGTTGATATAATACTCAGTGACGGGTCATTTGAGCTTGTTTGGTCAGAAATCAAGATGTATATGATTTTATCAGACTTTAAATATCTTTTCGATCAAGTCAAAAACACTGAGGTATTTTATCTGAGAATACCACGTTTAAAACTTCCAGTTACCATGTATCCGTGGGGCAATGGAGATTATGATGTTTTCTATCCGCACAGCCTTAAAGACGTTGCAGCGAAGGGGATAGTAAAGCGGCCACATACACATCAGCGCTATGAGCAAGGTTGTTTCAATGAGATAAAATGCTAGCTCATTAGGATGCAACAAGTGCTAAACTGTCTGGCTTGGAAAGTATGAACTCTCTGGCCGAACATGCCATTGTGAATACTGTAAAATACACACTCAAATATTAAGTGATGGCCTAGGGAGGACGACCCTGTCTTAAAAGTGGCATCGGAGTCAAATCACGTCATCATTTCTGTCAGCCTTTTGGATCTGTTCGTGAGTACTATAAAGCGCGCAGACAGTAATCAAAACCACAGGCATCTGTGGCCGTACAAACAAAAACACAAACTCATTAAAATCAGATCTCCACTGTCTTGGGTAACGACCTGACAGCGACCGCTTAAGGATCATGTTCTGGTGACCTCTGGGTTAGCCAGTCAAAGCCACAAGCATACGTGGCTGTCTAAGCACAAACACAATCTGATTAAAATAAGCTCTACACTGTCCTGGGTGACAATCTGACTGCTACCGCTTAAGGGTCATATTCTGGTGACCCTTGCGTTAGCCAATGGAAATGCAGCTTTCAGAAATTTGAAAGTGAATCAAATCGATAGGCACACACTGATGCTCTTCAGCTATGCTGCTCAGTCTCTCAAATGATAAGATATAAGACTTCATCTGATTGGCTGATAAAAGTAGCGATTATGGTAATAACATAAGTCACCAGAATATGACCTCTAAGCGGTCTCTGTCCGATCTTCACGTAGGTCAGTGGAATCTGATTTTAATCAGACTAAGCACAAACAGACACCACAACATAAATCAATTAAACACAAATAGATGAAATAATAATCAGGATTGAAGCAATTGCAGTTTCTACTCCTGGCAAAATATCAAAAATAAAGCAATTTCACATTTAGAAAGACGCTTCACCTTCCCTTTAGTATAAACATGCCTACTGTGCCACATTAGAACAGCTTGCATGGCAGCGTGGAATATACATACCAAGTAGTATCAGAAAAGCAGACATACTTTAATTATTGAGACCCATATTTGTACTGAATCCAGTTAAAATCACCACTGGCTGCCACTGCTATTGCAGCAGCTGCAGCGACAACAACAACAATTACCAACAAAAAATACCAACGGTAAAACAATTTGCGCGTGAGCATAATATCCAAATACCAGGAGGTGCAAGAAAAGCTGACATCATTGCGGTATTCAGAGGTGTCGCACACAACACAGGCAATTCGCAGTTGAGAATTTACCCCAACAAAATTAAACACCCGCGGTTATTCATAACCTGCGTGGATATGATTACTGTTTAATAATGCAAGTATTAGCCACTGGAACAAACTCCCCGATAAGCGTGATCCCCAACAATATGAGAAAATACATGATGTTTAGGCTGGGGCATCAGCAGTTCATCGATTCGATACAGTTTATGAATTCGTCCTTGGACAAGTTAGTAAACAACCTGACGGCGGAAAATTTCAACATCATTTGTCGATACTACGCAAAGAATCCAGACCTGCTTACGAAATAAGGTGTGTATGCCTACGAGTACATAAGTGGCTGGGACAAATTTGCAGAAACTCAGATGAAGGGTTTTATTCGTCGTAACGTGAAAGCATTTCAGAAAAAAATTACGACCATGCAAAGAATGTTTGGTCAGCGTTCCAGTGCAAAAACCTGGTCAGCTATCACGATCTATATCTGCGTATTGATGTGTTTTTGCTCGCTGATGTATTTGATAAATTTTGTGATACTGCCATGCACGTGTACAGGCTAGATCCCGCCCATTACTTATCGTCACCGGGTATGGGTTGCGATGCGTTGTTGTCCAAAAACCAAAATCGAGCTGGAATTGTTCACTTACATTGATCAATATCTGTCTATCGAGCGATCACATCGTGGCGGAATATTCATAAAGTCACAGATACGCTTGTGCCACAAATCCAAACGTGGCCGGATATGACCACGCTGACCCCAACAGTTACATCATGTATCTATATACCAATAACCTTTTGGGACTGGCCATGATACAACCACTTCCGGTTGGTGAATTCTGTGTAACGATCCTGCTCACATTGATCTACAAAATCACGTACTCGACACAACATCAACAGTGACCACGACTACATCTTTGAAGTGAATATGGAATTTCCCGAGTATTTACACGAGGCACACAACAATTATCCGCTTGTCCCAGAAATTCTGTTGGTGCCAGGTTCATGGTTATCCCCGTATCACTGCTCGATTGTCGATGAGTCCGATCGCAAATACACAGAATGTACCAAAATGGTACCAAGTGTTCGGACCAAACACAACTATTCATTGTACTTGCTAAATCAGTAGTTGTATTTGCGATTGGGTGTGCGTGATTCATTGTAAATTGGGAAGAATCAATGAGTGCTTAGATTTCGTCAGCAGGTTTGGAGTGCCCGTACATTCAGATTAATACGGAGCTACACACAAAAACCACCGGTGATTTTCAGAAGGACTTTTTCAGCTCATAAACAATGCCATGTTTGGAAAAATCATATAAACGAGCCCAAGTCGATCTTGTCCGTTATGGTGACCAAGATGAACTTCGAAGGCACACTGCGGACGCGGCCTTTCAACCAGAAAAATCTTTGATGGTGGACCTTTTACTGTTCACAGTTAGAAGGCATAACTAATAAAAAGGTGGTTGGAAATTCAAATACGAATGCTCGGGTAAACTAATCAAAGAATATGTAGGACTGGATTGTGCTTGAACCCAAAAACATTAAAAGGCCAAAGGTGCTCCACATGCAATTGCAAAGAAAGATCTCAAACTCAACACAAGCGGATATCTTTTGATGTTTGGTATGCAAGATCATGTCGGTAACATGCAGCATCAACGTGATTAATAAGTGTTTCACCATGGTTTGGTTGGTTGTTGGAAACGAGTCGTATACATAGCCCTGTACCATATCCACAGTAATTGTATCCACAAAGATGCATTTCACCTGGATATTTACTCCAAGGTGTTCCTGGTAACTATTTTAATGCAGCTGCGATATTACCACCGCCAACTTGCTTTTAAACTGGACCCTGCACGTCCAAGGTTTTTCCCGCTGTAACTAAAAGTTCTGATGAACGTGAACTTCTTTACTCCATATCAAACACAAGTTCCGGTAATCGATGCTCGTCCATTACGTGTTTGAACTTGAGTTGAATTTTCTTTACGTGTTTTGGCGTGATATCTGCAGCGTTAGTAGATGTCGGGATTGCATCAGGAAATGACTTTTAAAAAAGGTGGTTGGTGGTCGCATAAAAATGGGCGAAGCTTTCGATTGCCAGGCAAGAGTTGTCGAACAATAGCCTCAGGCAGACGTGTACGATTGCCAGGTCGCAGAAGATCGTGCCGTTGACCCGTCATTGGCCAATCTTGATTTACTCGCGATGGCACTAGGTCGCATACCTGGTAACACCTCAACATAGTTTGTATTTTGACTCATGTGAACTTGCACCACCAGCTGAATTTGTTAATTATTTATCAGCAGTAGCGGCTGATGAAAACCGTTTCATCCAAATTTACCTTTACGAAACTCAGTTGGATGGCCCCATATGCAGTCATCTTGTCATTGAAGCACGCGTGTCTCAGTCGTATTTGCTTATTATATCCAGTCATTATCATGGAAGGGGTCAAGTAACAACATTGATAAATAAAACCCCTGGCGAACTAATATTAATGCGTGACGTACCAGACACGGGTCATCCAAATTCTGTCACATGAAAGACAACAATATCGTTGGCAGCTAAAGATGAAATTCAGTTTGGGGCAATCGACATTTATCCAAAGAGCTACTTAACCATCTTTGGCGTTTGTGATTAAGAATACATTTTGTCATTGTACATAGATAATACAACCTGACCGCGGTGATGAGGTTGCAGTATTTACTGACGGGGTTTTGGATCAGCTGACAGCGGATTCTAA
Organism: Megalonaias nervosa; assembly: GCA_016617855.1. Classification (NCBI taxonomy): domain Eukaryota; kingdom Metazoa; phylum Mollusca; class Bivalvia; order Unionida; family Unionidae; genus Megalonaias; species Megalonaias nervosa. The sequence continues at coordinate 39,010 of JAECUM010020673.1, read as the reverse complement.
CATTGATGATAATTTTGTCCGACTTGTTGACGAATATCTGCGTCAGAAAGATGTTACCACATCCTCGTACACAATGAAGTATAATTATGTTAAGCGCCAAACAGAAAATTTTTGTTGGGAGCACCCTGATGTCTCAATACTAGCTCGAGACCAGCTTGGGATCATCGCACATGCACTTGACAATGCTGCGTCGTTGACCGCAGCACCACTCCGGGATTGTTTCTACTATGGTAAAGTGGCATTCAAAGATGTATCCACTCCGGTTAAATTCACCAACGAATGTTTTAAACCAATCTTGACCAAATTGAAATGAGAAAGATTTCAACTGTTATTTAACAACAAGGACACACATGATCGGGTAACAGTTATTGAGCAAAGACGCTGGTTAAATGCAAATTGTTCTGGCACAATCGATGTGTTTTTATATGAACATTGTTCAATGGAATTCAGTTTGAAGGAAAACAAAATTGCGCCTATTACGTGAAGATGTACCTTTAATATTCCTCTTGCGGTAGTTATTAGTTCAGATTTGAAATTATAGCAAAGTCGCAATGGCGAACATTATACATTTATTATTCACGTCAACACTTGAAACTTGTAACTATCTGTGCTATAAATTCATTTATCACATAGTCGGGTCAGCTTTCCTACAGTATGTGCAGTTTTATATTCTGATATCACAAAGTGTCACATATCTCATTTTGTGATTTCGATTGGTCCAAAAAAAAGCCCATGCAATTATTGTGTAATATTCTCCTCACTTACTGGCTGTCATCGTGGGAAAACCTTTTTAACCCCGCCTTCTGGAATTTTTGGTTTATGATGAAAATTTTGGCGTCCATTTCTCGATTTGAGTCACGAATGGAAATTGAGGAAGAGTAATCTCGTCTGTCTGAATATGGCCAATTTACATCCCAAGACAAGAACAAGAAGTAAAACTTACGGTATTGCTCCGTACATAGCGGGTGTGTTGGGTGTGGGTGGAGGGAGCGTATATCTTAACATAGAATCCACCCTAATGAAGCAAATAAACTCACCTCTGTTCACATAAGAATGTGAACATAAACCGGTCTCCCAAATGATAGAATTTTATTCAACCACAGCATATTTACGTGGTAGATATGTGATGCAAATCCGACTCAAAAAGAAATTTGTTTACGTCTTCTGTATAGTCTACTGTTCCAAATAAAAAAATATCGGGTCACAAATGCGTTACGGTAAATACGGAAATTTCTGCATCCAGTAATCATCCTTTCACTTGGATATAACAACAATGTAATGTTTAATTGTGAAAGTGATATTTTGGGGTAAACATGGATCGTTTATTTTTGGTCTACTCTTAACGGTGTACAGTATTAAACAATGTGTTGAAAAATGATTTTGTCTTTGTAAAATGTTCTGTTTATTCGGACGGACGTTTGTTCTTTGATTTATAGCTTGTAAAAAAAAGTATAATCTACTTTTTACTAGTTCAGTTTTTTGGGGACTGCTTTTTTACGCACAACAAATGAAAGGTGCAGCTTTGGTTAGAATGAATGAAATTATTCATTCTTCTTTCTATCTAAATAATTTCCACTGCAATAAAAACTATGTGATAAAAAGACTCTCAAATGGATAATGACTTAATATTGAATTTATGAAACGAATTGAATAATGTCGAATTTTTGTGAACATTGGCGAGCAGAAGCTGGGCATTATTCAACGAGTTTCATAAATTCAATATTAAATCATTAGCTATTTGAGATTCTCCTATGAAGCTATCATTCACAGGCATATTAACCCAATGTGCTTACAGATCTGGTTACTAACAACTACTTTGAACATCGCAATATTGTCAACATTGAAACTGGTCATTTTCTTTATGAATTCATAGTTTTCATAAACGGTCTAAGTAAACTATTTATTTCATTATCGTATCATTGAAATTTAAATCCATTGTATTAGTTATATGTTCAGATGCACCTCGTCTATCTTATTTATGTTCGGTATTAACATTGGGCCAATGTAGAAACTCCAGTTTAGGGTAAGGTGTATTTTTTGGAAATAGTTGTAATTCAATAAAATACCTGATGGAAATTAAAAAGCAATGGACCTTTCTGGCACGAGTCACATTACACCTATTTGCTTCAAAGTTGTACGCAGAAGGCAATCGGTTGAACTAAAAAAATGTTTTGTTCTGTCTAGTCTTTAATCCTGCTTCTGTTGAATATAATTAGCATTCCCCATCATTGACAAAACTGATGGTTGTAATGACATAAATAGCGATATCAAGCAACATCATCATGTACGTGCTTTATTTATTGATCTTTCTTCTATAAAGACTTTCAAAGTTTGCTGATGAGTCAATATACTTTTGCCCGCATTATGCCATAAAAGAAAAAAAAACACAAAATAGAACAAACCTTTCAATGTATATATGTGTTTCTTTTCACTGATCTATAAGATAGACTCGTATATTTTTGTTCAATGTGTAGTCAATCCTATATGGAGTTTCCAAGTTTGTAAATTAGAAAGAGTACATGGAAAAAAATAAGTTTTAAAACAATCAGTCAAAATGGCCATAGTGTATGTATACATCTTTAGATTTTTAAATTTGGCTATGATGGTGTTTCTTCCTATGAAAGAAACATATACAGTGTTGGATGTAGAACCTTACTTGAATCAGTTTTGAAAAGTCAACAAAATATACTTTCGGTAGGTACTATTATGTGCAAAAGGAATAGAGGCTAAGAGGACTGAGCATTTGTGAATTGTGTATTAATTAGTCAATGAAACAAAAAAGAACACACATCTAGTTTGAAGTCATTTTGTTTTAGAACAGAGAAAGTAGCGTAATTGAACTGTTACCAGTCTATTGTCTTAAAGAAAGTAACAGAAAAAGCAAAACCAATAAGTTTAGTAACACTCAACAAATAATTTAATCCCCTAACTTATATAATGAAAAATTAATAGGGATTTATAGTATTGTGCATTAAATCCCAAATTCATCCTGAACGTTCTGTTACAGGTCGAAAGTATTAAAAGTTCCGAATGAATTCCAATGGTATCCCAATTTAATTCCAGGTCTTGAATGTGTTGATAAATCAATAGGCATAGGCCTGAAGGTGCCGATGAGCTAACAGTCTTAATGATTCACAACGATACTATCCAAAATGAATTCTAATGAATTCAACATGATACGTAAGTAATAATTTAGTCCAACAGTCAACGCGCACTTTGCAATTCGAATGTCTAAATAAATACATCCTCTCAAACTAAAACTGAACATAACTAAAAGACTGATTTTAAGATAGAAATAGTAATAGGAATAAGAGCGTGCTCCTTGCTCTTTATTTCCATGCCCACGAGTCTGGCAATACATTTCTAGCTATGTCATACTGCATCGCCACCTGACATATGTGGCATTACTACAACGATCCAATCGCGAAACTACTTCAAACTGTACATAGATTAAATCTTGAGAAGCTATTCAGGTCTTAATCAAACAAACAATATATTTATAGCTCATTATCTTAAAATAAAATCTACACTCGTGGACAAAAAGGTTAGCTATGTAATATCTTGTTAATTCATGATCATTACAATCTACACACATAGATAAAAGTTACATACACACCTATAAATAACATAAAGATTGTCCAGTTCACGCACGTTGACTTTGATCCACAAAATAAAATCTTAAAAGGTTTAAAGATTCCAGAACTATAAAACATGAAACTAATATTGGTTTGTACCAAATTATAATTGATCAGATGAGTCAAAAACTATGCTATATTTTGAGTGCACATCTTGTACTAACATCAATTTTCAGAAACGTGTGGACCGCTCCGGTGGCGAAGTGGTTAGAGCGTCCGCCTCGGACGCGGGAGGCCGTGGGTTTGATCCCCGGCCGAGTCATACCTAAGACTTACAAAAATGGTACTAACAGCTGCCTCGCTTGGCGCTCAGCGTTAAGAGGTTAGTGTTAGGACTGGTCGGCCTGGTGTCAGGATAATGTGACTGGGTGGGACATCATATTACATGTCTGCGGCATGATGCTCCAGTGCTAGACATCACTATAAACTGCCACAATGCAGACATCGTAGCGATATGACTGAAAAATTGTTCAAGCTACGTTAAAAGTCCAAATCGCACACACACAGAAACGTGTGTGTTATTGTACTCGCTTCACGTTAATATATTCAAATAGCGGCAATAACCATCGTAATAGCTAAGTGTAGCAGAGTAAGACAAGCCAACAGGAACCACATTGTGCCTATTCTATACATCACAAGCGTGTTTCACACTAATTTCCACCTTAATTGTACTCAGATTTAAAAAGGTGGGAAAAGAAAAGTTCTACACTCGTACATATTCCACCAGACAAGATCTGAATGTGTAATAAGGTTACACGATATCTTCTATGTTCATCACGTAAGACTGCGTCTATAACATGATTGAAATCCTTTGTACAGAGATCATTTATGTAGCCTATGTATGCCTCTCAAGTCAGCTAACAATGAAATACCTAAGTCTTTAAGAATGGGTTGGCAATTATTCAAAATGAAAATGTTCGCATCTTTCCAAATATTGACTGTAATTGCAAGGAGTGGTTCTAAATTACGTTAAATGAGTTGATAACTATTCAAATATTGATTAACATTCCAAGGATAGGCTCTAAATTATATCAAATGAGTTGACAACTATTCCAATAGAAAGAGTTGGTAACTGTTGAAAAATGAGTGAAAATATAGCAATAACTAGTACATTGAAATAGGCAAAGGATGGGGTCTTTACACAATTATATAAAGATTGAACTCAATTTTCAACATCATAAGCTATAACAGAATAACTTTCATTTCAGACAGAATTGGTCACATCTATAAACTGAATACAGACCAAGATTTGTTATACTAGTGTATATTGTCATAAATATACTCTCTTCAGAACTATGATTAAAAAATATACACACAAATACATCCTTACGTATATAGATCCCAGTTTCTTTATACCCATAAAAATTACGTGATATAGTAGGTTGAAGTTTGATAAAAGATTAATGTAGTAAAAACTGTTTTGATGTACATATCACAAGCAAACCTCACTAATCTCCACGCCAAATAGTTTCAGTTAGACGTTATTGCCTGCACGTCTACATGATGTTTGCATGGTTGAAACTGTATAGGAGTTAGTGCTTACAAGCAAGATGATGTGCGAGGTTTAACTGCTGACCATGGTTCGAATATTCTCTGACCAGTATGATAATGCTATTTGTATCGTATTTATGAAATTTATTTTGTATTATCAAGCATTCTCCTGTAGAATCCAGAGATGGAACTTCAGTGTGTATTTGTAATCATATATATATATATATATATATATATATATATATATATATATATATATATATATATATATATATATTGATAGAGAGATAGCGAGAGAGAGAGAGAGAGAGAGAGAGAGAGAGAGAGAGAGAGAGAGAGATGGTCCTTTACCGCTGAAATGTTATACTGAAATTTTCAAAAATCCAGACAAAATAAGAAACTTTATGGGAGTCATCTCAAAATTTAATGCCTGCTAAGAAATGCCTACGTTTGGAGGAAACGTTCCTCCATGTTTTTATTAATTTCCAAGAGACGTTACACAATGTATACCATCTTAAATAACTAACTTAGAAACTTAGCCACAATCCATATTTCAGCTTAAGAGTTTAAACTATATGATATGTGGAATTATATTTCTGAAGGAGCAAGTTTAAGAGGAGGGATTTACATTTTGTCTATTGAAATTGTCAGGAATAAATTTGTTTAGTAAATCTGGGAATAGAACTGACAAACATTAGCGATATAAAGGTAGATTTATCACCACAGAACGCATCAGCTGTTTTGATTTTGGCTCATATTTAGAATAATTACATCATGTTTCAATGTTATTGAGACATTTCCAACATTGGTAACACAACTGGAACTGTATGTTTACATTTTAAATTCTTGCGATAGTTCAATTGGAAACAAAAAGCAAAAAATAAAATAACATTGAAATATTGTTTAGAATACTCTGGTCAAAATATATCAAACTAAATATTTTTACAAAATTTAGACCGATTCTTCGATTTCTTAAAATTATATGCCTGTTACTCTGTGAAATTTGCCTTGAAATTTACTTGGAAGTAGAGTGTCCATTCAGTAAGACAAATGGAAAAGAATGTGTGAATTTAAAGGGGATATGTAATAAATATAAAACCACATAAATGTCTTCTAGTCGTGGGGAAACAACTCGTTTGATACGGCGTATTAACTGACGGCCTCGACGTTCCTATGCCGTATCAAACGCATTCTTTTTGACCACTCAGATCAAAATCTGTGTAGTGTTGTAAATATATCCATAAATCATAACATAATATAGTTTCGATCAGTTTCGAAAAAGAACGGTGTTGTAAAAACAATATTTCCTTGCACATACCTCAAGCCAACTCGACTAAAATGTCCTATGCCTTCACAGCACAGGTAGCAATACCCGAAGTTGTTTATTTCAGTTGCTTGCCTAAGCTGTACTAAAATCAATACATCTACACAATGAATGCCAATCAATATGAAAGGATTGGCAGCTATTCAAGTATAAAGTGAATAATATGTGAAAGACTACGTATAATATATGCAGGTACATATATTTATATACATATACTTATATAATATATGTATTTTGATATGAATATATTTGGTCCATTTTCATAACACGTTGAAGTTTTTTAAGTGGTGTGATCGACAAAGACATCGGAGACCACAACGATAACATGCGATCGGATCAAACTCCAGACGTACAGATAGATAGAACTAGACCTAGAATTTAATTCAAAATCGGCTGTTATATTGAAATCATAACTTAACCTAAACAAAACTGACCACATCTACGAATCGGTTAAAAGGGCAAGACTTCTTATAAAACTCTATCACTTTCTGAATTCATTGTAGTTGTATGTTGTACCTGGATCCTTTAGTCACGAAACTGTGCGACTTTTAACTCGGACGTCAAAATAAGATGCTATACCTGAATGCTGTTGAAAACCATAAACACTTGTTAATTGTATGTTGCAAGATATATTAAGAGAAAAGTGCTGAGATGTTTGTTACCAGGAGGGGGGTGTTTGTTATGGAGGATGGATATTAATTCTAGGTCTTTTTATAGTATTACAAACCTACACTGGCAGTTGTACCTTTCAAAAGAATATTTTTATTTGGCTGTAGTCATTCGACATATATGTATAGGTATAGTAATCACACACGTTTCTTACATATAGGTCATGGCTTCAAGTAATCACACACGTTTTTACGTATAGGTCATGGCTTCTGTTTTTCTATGACCGCGCAGATATATGAAATCTAATAGGCATTCGACTCCACGTTGGTGTTAATTTTGCACCTTTAGTACCAAAACTAACCAAATCTGCCCAAACTCATTCCTTGATAGAGATGTCGATGGCCGCCAGTTGCAAGTCAAGTCTCCTTCAAATCTTGGGTAGTTTTACATAGTTTGAAATTTGATGTAGTGTTTCATATTAGGACTATTGTTTATGTGAAGCTTTGGATATGTAGCATCAGTTTTCTAATGACTAGATATCGCGTCTGTATCCACTCACTCTTACGGGAAGAACTCATCACTTTCAATATAGCTTTGTTTTCTTTGCACTTGTTCCTTCTCTTGCCCCTCCCTTTCTATTCATCTTTATACACAATGATCTTCACATATTGCATAACAGTTTCTCCTCCTTTAGTTTATTTCTTTTCTTACCTGCTCATATTTTATCAAATATAAATGCATTATTGAATATATTGAAATATATGTGCAAAACTGTTTTTGTAAGTAGCTGCACTATTCTTTATAAAAAGAACCTTACATTCACGGAGTTATGGTGTCTCCCGCAGCCTCCTGGAAAGATTCTTTGATTCATATATTGTTTTGCTGTACGTGGGAAATATTTCGTCCACATCCTCTTCAGCTGGATCTTTGGAATTTCTTAAGATTTGCCCCAGCTGCTCGTTTAGATTTTCTGTAACGTTATACGATTGCATAAGTACTCTGAGCTGTTATATGTACTAGATTTAGGATAGCATGAGTGTCATTTTTAGAAAATCGCTGTTAACACTGGACATTGCGACCACGATGAAAAACATGACTAAAATAATCATTACCTCTAAAGTTTATCATAAAACGTGTAATTAAAAAGTTTAATTTGGATACACGCTGTTCCGGTATCACAATCAATATTGAATTCATATCTACTGGTGGAGACGACATTTGTGCAGTGGTAATCCCTCATCACTAAATACTGAAGTCAATTATAAACCATCAGAAATATTTTTGTATTTGAAAAAAATACATGTTGCATGCGTACTGTTATTTACAAGAACAACTTTGCAAATAAAATAAATACCAAAAAAATGTATTTTCCTCTCTGTACAGACAAATATGGTAGACTCTTTCCTTGTTTGGAAATGGTGAAGCTTTGCAACATATTTCGATTTACATGCAAGCTTCCGTAACAATGCCAACCAAAATACAAAAATCGTATATTAAAATTGATTTTCTATAACTCTGGATGATAGTTATAGGTTACTTTATGAATGTACAAATAATGACCTTCACAACAACTGAAACCAACATATATTTCATTCACCGTCCATTCGAGCACATAATTGAAAGGCTACAAGCTTCAGTTGGTAGTGTCGTAAAACATGAAAAGTCAGAGATCATCATACAGGTCGACGAATCAAGTATTTCCGACACAAGTAGCACACTTCAATCATTTACTTTATTTTTGGAAATTACACTAAAATGGTATGAAACAATAATGATTCCCCTCCGATTTAAGCGTTTAACAAAACATTGGTACAGGATTGTAAAAGTGTATCATATTTTTCAATTATAATTTTCTATTTATTACGAGAGACAAACTAAATCCAAAAAATGCAAAACACTTGAAAAGCAGAATGACATTGATGAATTTATAACGTTAAAACCCTACATTAAAAAGAAGCAGCATATAAAGACTATCAACATGACATACATCTAATCTGTATTGTAAATCCGCATAAGGAAGCAGATACTGATCAAATAATGTTGTCCTCAAAATACCACATGTAGAATTGTCTCATGTATTACTTTTATTTATTTAAATTTTACAAAAGTGTGTCTACTGGTAAACTACCATTGTATAGTGGAATGCGTTAACATCAAGGTTACAAATCTTTTTTTAAATCAGGCTTTTCCCGAAATATTATAAGTTATAGGGTCAGGAATGGTTATCTTTAAAATATCTATTATATTAACATTATGTGGCACTTGAGCCTCAAGGTAGGTTATCCTTTAGGTAAAACAATGTCCATAGTTTTAAAAGTATGGATTTCCAGCTGACAGTTATGCCGTCAGCGGCACATTGCATACAACGTTAAAAGAATTGACTCAAAAGGAACTTTGCATCCTCTCTCGAAGTTAACATCATTCCGTAGGATAATATGTATGATTCTATGTGGCGACTGTGTGAATGTAGATTAGACCGCTATTACAGACACGACACACTTTCGACAATGGGAAATTAACATTAGGTGCCACTACAGAAACAGCATTTGGGGTCCATCCAAAATTTGCACTAGGCCACCATATTGATAATCTTAAGAAGTTACAGGAACATGGAAAATTCCTTTTCTAAAATGTTGTTTTGAATATATTATTTTAGGTAGAGGGGTCTCCATATACTAATACAAACAAAGTCAATTTCTTCGCTAAATTGTGTGCTCAAGGAAATTTAACAATAGCCTTTAGGGCATTACTGAGCTGGGGATCACTACTGGTCATAATGAGAATTTGTTAGAGATATATTGACAACCTCCACCAGTAAAAGCCAGTTTTCTCAATACAATATGTGCTACTACAACACTGAGAACTTCTTTACTTAATTATGTGCTATAGCAGCAATGAAAGACAGTTTCTTCACTGAACTATGTGAAAAGTTACCAATAAAATTTCGTTTCTTCTATAAATCGTTTAGTACTGCAACAACAAAACTCAGGTTCTGCAGTAAATTGTTACTTGAACAGTCCCTAAAATATGTGCTATTGCAACAAAACAAGCCAATTTCTTAAGTACAATGTGTGCTACAGCGACAATAAAGACCAGTTTCTTCAGCAAAAATGTGTTACTGCCAAAATAAAAGTCAGTTTATCACTAAGCTCAGGGTCACTAAACTGTGCTCTATTGCAACATTTAATCTTCACCAAGATGTGCGGTACTTTAAAATCAGTTTGATCAATGAACTTTGTGATACTGCAATAATAAAAGGCAGTTTCTTACTAAAATGTGTTCTACTGCGACAGTAAAAGTCAGTTTTCTCAAAACCGTTGAAGATCTGTTCCTCGCTAGACATATGTGCATTAATAATAGTAAACGTCCGTGCCTTCAAGAAATTCCGCTTTAAGTTGACTCAGATTTAAGAAGGTGGAAGGAGAAAGGTCCTACTCTCGTGCACGTATTCCAGCAGACAATATATGAATGTGTGATAAGGTTACACGATATCGTCTATATTCATTAAGTAAGACTGCGTCTCTAACATGATTGAAACCTTTTCTATGGAGATCATGTATATACCCTATGTATGCCGCTCACGTCATCTGAAATTTAAATACCTAGGTCTTTTTGAGTGGGTTGGCAACTATTCAAAATGAAAATGTTCGCATCTATCCAAATATTGACTGTATTTGTGGGGTCTTGTTTTAAATTATTTTAAATGAACTGATAACTATTCAAATATTGACTAACATTGCAAGGATTGGCTCTAAATTATATCAAATGCGTTGACAACTATTTTAATAGAAAGATTTGGCAATTGCTGAAAAATAAGTGAAAAATATCGTAATGACTAGTGGAATGGAATAGGCAATTGATCGTGTTTTTACACAGTTAAGTAAAGATTGAACTAAATTTTCAACATCATAAGCTGTCTATTAACAGAATAACTTGAATTTCAGACAGACTTGGTCAAATCTCTAAACTGAATACAGACCAAAAACTAGTATATCAATTTCTGAACAGATACTCTCTTCCGAATTGTAATTAAAAGTTATACACACAAATACATGCTTACGTATATATATATATATATATATATATATATATATATATATATATATATATATATATATATATATATATATATATATATTGTTATGTACATTTAATTTAAATGTTTCTCGGTTAATTTTAATTTTTTTTATTCCATTATATGTTTTTGTAATGTAACATTGTTTGCTGGACTTGACCTTGTCCAAAATTGTGTTCATTTCTGTTTGACCTGATTGACTTTTTTTTTTTTTAATTTGATTGATGTAAACAACTAATAATAGCTTCATTATCCTCTATGAGTATAAGCTCATTGACCATAATTATTATTCCAGTAAACAAGAAGTCGTAAACATGTTGATCAGAGTCAGGGTGTTGGAGATCCACAAGTTAATTAAATATGTTATTATGTTGTAAGTAAACAAGGCTCATTAAATCATGCTAGAAAGTTATTTTCCATTAGGTAATGGTTGTTTTTAGAAAATGCTAATTTGTGACCTGAGGTCAAACAGAGAACTATATTATCTTCTGACTGTGAAGATTTTACCAGTTATGCTTTAACATCTGGCACTTTAAGTTGTGTTATGTTGTAACCAGTTTGGGCTGAATTTTATTTCTTTCAAATCAATGAATTCAAGTGATTATTTTCTCTGGAAATACAAAAGTGCTCAGATAAAACTCTTCGATAAAGACATTAATTGGAATTTATACTGAATTCAATCCTGGAATAATATTTCCGTGATTCAACAAGAGACTGTTGACACATTAGTACTTCGTCGACTACAATAGACACGTCATAGCCTTCAATTTTGGAACTCTTCGGGACTTGAACTGAGTTTTATTCAAGACTTTTTATTACTAGGACTGTGTCTTTAATTCTTGGATTATTTTTGGATTTAATTCGCAATACCATACGTTCTTTTTCTCATTCTTCACTTTGTATTCTAGAGAAATAAATTATTTGTTAAATTTTACAAAGCTTGTTGACTTCACTCTTTTCTGTTACTTATTTTAAGAGCATATACCCGTAACAATGGTGTATGGTTGGTTGCTGTTAAGTTGTTTATATATATATATATATATATATATATATATATATATATATATATATAGTGTGGTAAAGACAATATATTGTTGTACATATCACAAGCAAACCTCGCTAATCTCCACACTAAACTGTTTCAGATAGACGTTATTGTCTTCCACGTCTACATGAACAGCACAGGTAGATATCCGTATAAGTTTATTCCTATAGCGTAACTAATATGACCCACACACACACACACACACACACACACACACACACACACACACACACACACATATATATATATATATATATATATATATATATATATATATATATGCGACTATAAAAGACGTGGCAACTATTCAAGCACGAAGTAAATAGCATAGCGAAAACTATGCATAACGTGTGCTGGTACCTACATTTATATCATATGTATGTTGGTATGTATATATTTCGCTCATTTTTCAAGATGTTTTGGTGGCGTAAGCGATACAAACATCGAACACTTGAATGATATGTGAGGTTGACATTGGAACACGCGATGGGATCCAGCTCCAAAAATGGCGTTAGATAGAACTAGACCTAAAATTTAATAGGGGTGTGCTACGCACGGATGGATATACCACAGACATTTTCACATCATTTTTTGTGATGTGTGCATGGTCGATATGGTATAGGAGTCGGAACTTTCAGGCAAGGTGATGGGTGAGATTTATCTGCGGACCAGGGTTCGAATATCCTCTATATCCTCTAACCTGATGATAATGCCATTTATTCGTATTTATAAGAATAATGTTAGTAGTATCAAGCATTACCCTCTAAAATCCAGGGAGGGATAACACTTTAGTGTATATTGTATATATATATATATATATATATATATATATATATATATATATATATATATATAGAAGAGAGAGAGAGAGAGAGAGAGAGAGAGAGAGAGAGAGAGAAGTACTTTGCCGTGTGGAGAAAACTTTCCTCCATGTTTTTGTTAATTCCCAAGAGCCGTTACACAATGTCAACCATCTAAAATAAAAAACTTACAAACCTATCGACTATACATTGTTCACCTTCTGAGTTTAGAAGATATGATCTGAGGAATTATATTAATGAAGGAGCAAATTTGATTATGAGGAATCGAACTTGTTTAGTATTTCTAGGAATAAAACATTAGCAACATAAAGGTAGACTTATCACCACAGACAGCAGCATCTGTTTTGATTTTGACTCATATTTAGAATAATTACATCATGTTTCAATGTTATTGAGACATTTTCAACACTGGTAACACAACTGGAACTGTATGTTTACATTTTAAATTCTTGAAATGTTGTTTGGAATACTCTTGTCAAAATATATCGAAATGAATATTTTTTTTTTTTAAAATCGGACCGATTCTTCGATTTCTTAAAAATATATGCTTAAATCATAAAGTTCAGTTCAATGCATTTATTCAATGTATTAAATGAAAACATAAAAAGAGAGATATTGAATGTATTGCTAATTAAGGAGCCTCTGTGTAACTTGAATGTATTTAATTACTGTTACTCTGAAATTTGGCTTGAAATTTCCTTGGAAGCAGAGTGTCCATTCAGTAAGACAAATTGAAAAGAATATGTGAATAAAAATGGAATATGTAATAAATACAAAACTACATAAATGTCTTGTTTAGAGTCTGGGGGAGAAAACTCATTTGATACTTGGTTTGAAAATACATCTAGGCCTGACGTCCGCGACATTTCTACGCCGTATCAAACTCATTCTTTCAACCCATTCGGAACAATACATGTGTAGTTTCATCTATGTACCCATAAATCATAACATGATATAGTTTCAATCAGTTTCGGAAAAGCTTAGTGTTGTAAAAACAATATTTCATTGTACATACCACAAGCATACTCAAATAATTTCCACAGCAAATTGTCTCACCAGACGCTAGTGCAAAAGAAAATGTCGTCTGCCTTCAATACACAGCTAAATACCCAAATGAGTTTATTTTAGTAGCTTACCTATAACATGAATGCCAATCAATATGAAAGGCGTGGCAGCTATTCAACCATAAAGTGAATAATATGTGAAAGACTACGTATAATACGTGCAGGTGCACATATTTATATACATATGCTTATATATGTATTTTGATATGAATATATGTGGGCCATATTTGCAACATTTGGAGGCTTTTTCAGTGGTGTGATCGACAAAGACATCAGAGACCATAACGATAAATGATACTGACGCTGCAATAAGCGATCGGATACAACTCCATATACAGAAATATATAGAACTAGACCTACAATTTAATATAAAATCGGCAGCAATATTGAAATCATAAGTTAAACTGAACAAAACGGATCACATCTACTCATCGGTTAAAAGGGCAAGACTTCTTGTAAACTCATTTTTTGAATTGATTGTAGATGTATGTTTTACCCTGGGCCTATAGCCACGAAACTGTGCGACTTTTAACTCGGAGGTCAAAACAAGATGCTATACCTAAACGCTGTTGAAATACATTAACACTTGTTAATTGTATGTTGAAAGGTATATTAAGTGAAAAGTGCTGAGATGTTTGCTACCCGAAGAGGGATGTTTGTTTTGATGTGGGGAATGGGGGTTAATTCAATGTCTTCTTATAGCATTACAAACCTGCACTGTCAGTTGTACCTTTCAAAAGGCTATTTTTAGTAGACTATAGTCATTCGACATATATGTATACTGAAGAGCATGCATTATGTAGGTATGGTAATCATACACTATTCTTACACATAGGTCATGGCTTCTGTTTTTCTATGGCCGCACAGATATATGATATCTAATGGTCATTCATCTCCACGATGGTGTTAGTTTTGCAAATTTTTGTACCAACACTAACCAAATCTGCCCATACTCATTCCTTGATAGAGATGTAGATGACCGCCAGTTGCAAGTCAAGTCTCCTTCAAATCTTGGGTAGTTTTACATAGTTTGTAATCTAATGTAGTGATTCACATTATGAGTATTGTTTATGTGAAGCTTTGGATATATAGCATCTGTTTTCCAGTGACTAGATATCTCTTCTGTATCCACTCACTCTTAAGGGAAGAACTCATCACTTTCAATATAGCTTTGTTTTCTTTCCTTTGTTCCTTCTCTTGCCCCTCCCTTTTTTACTCAACTTTATATACAATAATCTTCACATATTACATAACAGTTTATCCTTCTCTACTTTCTTTATTTTCTTATCTTCTCATATTTTGTCAAATATAAATGTCTCATTGAATATATTGTAATATACGTGCATAATGTAAATTATGATTCAAAACTTTTGCAAGTAGCTGCGCTATTCTTTATAATAAGGACCTTACATCTCACATCTTCTTGCAGAGTTATGGTGTCTCCCCCACTCTCCTGGAAAAGATTCTTTGATTCATTAATGATTTCGCTGTACCTAGGAAGTATTTCTTCCACACCCTTTTCATCTGGACTTTTGGTATTTCCCATGAGTTGCCGCAACTACTCTTGTAAATTTTCTATAACGTTATACAATATGCGTCTTAGCGTTATTTCCAAGAAATACTTTACAAACAAATAAAATAAATACACAAAGAATGTGCTTTCCTTTCTCTACAGAGAAATATGGCAGAAGTTTTCTTTGTTTGGAAATGGTGAAACTTTGCAACATGTTTCAATTTACAAGCAAGCTTCCGTAACACTGCCAACCAAAATACAAAAATCATAAATTAAAAGTTATTTTGCATAACTCTAGATGATAACTATAGATTAATTTATGAATGTACATATATTGACCTTCACAACAACTGAAACCAATATATATTTCAGCCACCGTCCAGTCGAGCACATTAATGAAGGGCTATACAAACTTCACATGAAATGTGAGAGATCATCATACAGGTCGACGAAACAAAAATTGTCCGACACATGTGGCAAACGACAGTCAGTTATTTTATTTTGGAAATAGCACTAACATTGTATAAAACAATCATGAATCCCTCTCAGATTTAAACGTTTAACAAAATATTGCTATAGAGTTTTAAAATGCACCATATTTTCCAATTATACTTTGATATTTATTAGGAGAGACAAGCTAAATCAAATAACAAAACATTGGTATAGCTTTGTAAAATGTACCATATTTTCCAAATATACTTTGATATTTATTATTAGAGACAAGCTAAATCAAAAATACAAAAACATTCAGAAACCAGAATGACATTGATGAATTTATTAAGTTAAAATACTACCTTAGAAAACAATCAGAAAAAGCATATAAAATTATCAGCATAACATACATCAAATCTGTATTCTAAATCCACATAAGGAAGCAGATACTTATCAAAAGATGTTGTCTTCAAAATACCACACGTAGAATTGGCACCTATACATTGTTATTTAAATACTTTGTTTTTCACAAAAGTGTGTCTACTGGTAAACTACTATTGTATAGTGGAATACTTCAACGTCAAGATTACAAATCTTTTGTTAAATCAGGTTTTTCCCGAAATGTTGTAGGTTATAGGGTCAGGAAGGGGTATATTTAAAATCCGTATTAGTATGTGGCACTTGAACCTCAAGGTAGGTTATCCTTTAGATACAATAGTGCCCATAGGTTTAAAATTATGGACTTCTAGCCGTCGACAAGATATTACACTCAATATTAAAACTAGTTCATTCAAAAGGGACTCTCTCGGAAGTTAACATCACATCGGAGAATAATATGTGTGATTCTATATGGCCTCTAACTAGAAAGGTTATATCAACACTACACGTACTGATAATACACATTACCCACCACCCATACTGTCCAACATCAATACACATACTAATCCACCCATTTGTATTACTGACCAGCACTTTTAGTTACTTGCTAATATAGGGCATGGGTAGGATGTTACATAAAGGGTAAAATTAAATTTCTTATAAACAAAAAATATCTTCCTTACCCCCTTACCTTCCTATAATTTCTTATAAACAAAGTAAAATCCCCGCTACCTCAACCACAGGAATTCAACATGGAGATAACACTCTAGACTCTGAAAAGGAATTAACATTACGCTGTATGTTTAACATACGTGAAACACTCTGGGCTCAAACGGGAAATTAATGTGAACATGACACTTGGGGTACAAAATGACATTTGGGTTTTATCGGAATTGACATTACACGGCCAATTAACAATGGTCTGTCATTACAGATATGGCGATGTGATGACCATTTGAATTTAGATTAGACCGCCATTACAGACACGACATACTTTGGACAATGGGAACTTAACATTAGGCCGCCACTACAGAAACAGCATTTGGGGTCCATCCAAAATTTGCACTAGGCCACCATATTGATAATCCTAATAAGTTATAGGAACAAATAGAAATCCTATATTAAAATGTTGTTTTGAATATATTATTTTAGATAGAGGGGTCTCCATATACTACTGCTACCAGTCAAAGTCAGTTTCTTCGCTAAATTGTGTGCTCACGGAAATTTAACAATAGCCTTTAGGACATTACTGAGCTGGAGCTCACTATTGGTCATAACGGGAATTTGTTAGAGATATGTTGACAACCACAAACAGTAAAAGTCAGTTTTCTCAATACAATATGTGCTACTGCAACACTGAAAGCTTCTAAATTATGATCTATAGCAGCAATGAAAGATAGTTTCTTCACTGAAACTTTAGCAATAAAAGTTCGTTTCTTCTATAAATCATTTGGTACTGCAACAACAAAAGTCACGTTCTCAAATAAATTGTTACTTGAACAGTAGAAGGCCGTCTTGTCTCTAAAATATGTGCTATTGCAACAACACAAGCCAATTTCTTAAGTGCAATGTGTGCTACAGAGACAATAAAGACCAGTTTCTTCAGCAAAATGTGTTACAGCCAAATAAAAGTTTGTTACAGCCAAAATAAAAGTTTATCCCTAAATTCTGTGCTATTGCAAAAAAAAGTCATTAAATTGTGTTCTATTTCAAAACTTAAGGGCAGTTTCTTCACCAAGATGTGTGGTACTCTAAAATCAGTTTAGCCACTAAAATGTGTGCTACTCCAACAATAAAAACTGTGTTCTATTGCAACAGTAAAAGTCAGTTTTCTCAACAACGTTGTTCCATTATAGGGTGTGCCCTATTAACAGTGAAGGTCTGTTCCTCGCTAAACATATGTGCTATCACAATAGTAAACGTCTGTCCCTTCACTAAAATATGTGCTACTGTGCCAATAAAACTACGTTTCTTCACTAAAGTGTGTGTTACTGCAGCGGTAAAATTCACTTTCTTCACTAAACATGTATGCTATTGCAACAATAAAAGACAACTATTTCACTCAAGAGGGTGCTATTGTATCAACAGAAGACCTAATATATGTATTGCTTTTATTGGGAGATTGGTAACAATAGAAAATAATCATTGAAAAGGAAAATATAATATAAATATTGTCACATGGGTAAAGAAAATAATTACTGTATAAACCGTGTAATCAGTGAATCTGAATCTAGTAGCAGCATGCATATGTAAATGGGCATATATATATATATATATATATATATATATATATATATATATATATATATATATATATATATATATATATATATATATATATATATATATATATATATAGTTACGTATAATTAATTTGCATTGTTTGTTAATTTTAAAATTAGTTTTCATCATAATCTATCGTAATGTAACATTGCATGTTGGACTTGACCTTGCCCAAAACTGCGTTCACTTTCTGCTTGACCGGAATTGATTTTTTAAAAAATCGTATTCTGTAAACAACTACAAAATAAAGAAAATATACTCTGTGAGTATGGGCTTAATATCAGGATCATTATTAATAGAAGTAAATATGTTTATTTTGGTCTATGTCTGGGTAATTGGGATTCACCTGGTGTAAGAGACATAGTCCAGGTTCTATATTGTAATTATAGTACTAGATCTCTAATAATAACTAACATGTTATTTTGTAAACATTAGGATCATTCTAGAAGGCTAATTTCCATTAGGTAATAGTTTTTTTTAGAAAATGCTGCTTGTGACCTGAGGTCAAGTAGAGTACTATATAAATTTGTTACAGAAGGGATAATTCATTTGTGCTTTAAAATCTAGCACAATCAACCTGTATTACATGTTGACTCCAGTAATTAATTTTTGGGCTGGAATTTATTTCTTCACATTTCTGAATTCAAGTGATTATTTTCTCTGGAAATACAAAAGTGCTGTGATAAAATTCTTTAATAGAGACATTCACTGGAATTTATAGTGAATTCAAACCTGGAATTATATTACAGTCATTCAACAGAAGACTACTGACACATCAGCAATATACAGGTTACATCAGACACATCAACACCTTCAACTTTGGTATTATTTTAGACTTCTACCAAATTTTACTCAGGATTTTAAATTATTAGGACTTGTGTCTGCAGTTCTAGGATTATTGTGGGATTTATTTCACAATATCGTAAGTTCTTTTATTTTCACTTTGTATGCTAGGGAAATAAATTGTTTGTTGAATTTTACAAAGCTTGTTGCTTTTCATTCATTTCTGTTAGTTATTTTAAGAGCATAGCCTCGTAACAGACAATTGGGTTTGTGTGTGTGTGTGTGTGTGTGTGTGTGTGTGTGTGGCTACATATGTAAGGTATGTGTGTATAATTGTATATGTGTATATATGTGTACATGTAGAAAATGGTTGCAATACTTTCTTTTGCTCCCCCTCTCTCTCTCTCTCTCTCGATCCAATAGTCAATAGTAAATTCTGTACTGGGTTTAGAATTATTATATAATACTTTGTATTAGTGCTAATCATTATTCCCTGTAAAGTAATGTGCACTTATAGTGAATTATGAGGTAGTCAGTGGAATGGTTCCCCGACCTACTGCTACTTATATACGGAGAATAAAAAAACTACAGAAAGGGAAGTCTATTTCTTTACTTAAGTGTGTGCTACTGCAACAATAAAATACATCTGTTTCACTCAAGTGGGCATTACTGTACCAACAGAAGTCCATTTCATTACTTAATTGAGTGCTGCTGCACCAATAAACTTCATTGTTTCCCTTACAGTGTGTGTTAATGCAACAATAAAAGACAGATACTTCTCTAAACGTGTGTGCTGCTGTAGCAATAAAAGTACGTTTCGTCCCTAACAACGTGTGGTACTGCAATAATAATGTCAGTTTCGTCACTAATTTGCATGTTATTGCAAAAATAAAGTCAGTTCTTTACTGCAAGAACAAAAGTCAATTAATTTTCTACAATATGTATTATTGCAACAGTAGAAGTACGTTTTCTCACAAACTTGTGTGCTGCTGCAACAACAGAAATCAGTTACGTCTCTAAAATGTGTGCTACTGTACCAGTGAGATATTCTTCACAAAAAATACGTGCTAATTATATACAAGTAAAAGTATGTCTTCACTAAAATAAGATCTGCTGAAACAAGTAAAAGGAGTTTCTGAAATGTGCTATTTCCTCACTAAATCGGGTGCTACGTCAACAATAAGATTAGTTCTCCACTACGTTGGGTCCATCTGCAACAGAAAAACCAGTTTCTTTACTGAATTGTGTCAGTAGCACACATTGTAGGTAAATGACTTTAATGTTAGCCTGATCCACCCATTTTAATGATAAACTTCTTTTGTAGTAGCTTGCAGTAGCTGATAATTTAGTGAAGAACTGAATTACACGCTGAGGTAGCTCACACCTTAAGGAAGAAACTGAATTTGATTGGTGCAGTAGCACGCACACATTTATGTGAAGAGCTGACCTTTACAGGTACAGTGGCAATCAATCTGTAGTGAAGAAATTGACATTTATTGCTGCAGTAACATACTGTTTAGAGAAGAAACTGATTTTTATTGTGGCAATAGCAGTCGCATATTTTGTAAAGTAACTGAAAATTATTGTCCGAGTAGCACGCAAGTTAGTGCAACACTGACTTTTGTTATTACAGTAACACACCATTTAGTTGCATAAAACGGTGCAAAAAGCGTACATTTTAGTAAAGGAGCTGCTTTTTATTGTTTCTGTGGCATACAATACAGTGGGAAAACTTTTTAGTTTTGCAGTAGTACACATTCTAGTGAAGAAAAACTGACTTTAGCTGTGATAGTAGCACGTATTTTTTGTGAATAAATGGCTGTAGCTGTGGCAGTGGCACATATTTTAGTGAAGAGACTGCCTTTTATTGTTGCAATAGGTCACAATGTAGCAGACAACATTTATACTGATACAGAAGCACATAATTTATCGGAGAAACTGACTTTTATTGTTGCAGTAATATACAATTTGTACTGAACAGCTGACGTTTACAGTAGCAACTAATTTTTAGTGAGAAAACAGACAGTAATGTTCCAGTAGCACACAATTAAGTGCACAAAAATGGCTTTTAAAATTTCAGTAGCACCCAATTTAGTGAGAAAGTTGACATTTTGTTTTGCAGACAACACCGTTTAATGAAGAAATTGACTTTCACTGCAGCAGTGGCACACAATTTAGCCAAAAACCTGACTTTTGTTGCAGTAGCACGTATCTTAGTGAAGAAACTGACTTTTACTTTTGCAGTAGCACGACATTTAATGTTGATACTGAAGGCTTTTGCTATAATAGCATATACCTTATTTATTTAAATATGATTTGTGCTGTGCGCATAGGACAAATTTAATTAACTGCCTTTTATTCCTGCAGTAGTACACAATTTAACAAGAACACTGACTTTTACTGTTAAAATAGCAGATAGTTTTAAAACCCTGACTTTTACTGTTGCAAAAGCATACAAGTTAGTGAAGAAACTGACTTTTATTGTTGCAGTAGCACGTATTGTAGTGAAGAAACTGACATTCATTTTACAGTAGCACAATAAGACTGTTTATTGTTTGTTATTAAAACATAATTAAACATCTCTGGATTTTCATGAGATTGTTGGTTTACCGTCTATCTCAAAAGGAGCTATCGTTATGTATATTTAATTTGCATTGTTTGTTACATTTTTATTCATTATATGTTATGGAAATGATATGGATAATTGTATTTTGGAGTTAACCTTATCCAAAATTAAGTTCATTTTTCTATCTGAACTGAATCATTGATTTTGATTTTGTAAACAACATGTTTATCTCAATCTGAATCAAGAACATTGGGAATAGATATTCCACACGAAATGCCTGGTCTACCTGTTGTTTAACACATTTTCTATTATAACTTTAGTAAAGGACCTTCTAACTGTAACTAGGACTTTTATCTTGTACACATTTGGAACCTTCAAGAATGAAATTTCCCATAAGGTAATAGTTTTATTTAGAAAATGTTAATTTTGACCTGAAGTCAAGACTATATAATCTTGTTTTTCTAGAAATTATTCATTCGTGTTTTAAGATCTGAGTCGTATCAGTTGTATTATTGTTGTGTCCAGTATTTCATTTGGACTGGAATTTATTTATTCAAATTATTTAATTCAAATGATTCTTCTCTGGAAATACAAAGTACTCAAAAATAACATTCTTGGAAATAAAGATTTAGATTGACAGGGAAATACAAATAAGGATATATTCGTGGATTGCATTACTTTGATCCAACGAAGAACTGTTTGAATATCACCAGGACACGGGCTACCACAAGCACATCAACACTTCCAGCGTTGGATTTATTTTGGAATGCCATTAAAGTTTATTCAGAACTTTAATTTCCAGCTTCGGGGGCAATAGAAATAACTACACTGCAGCTGTTCGAGGTTTAAGCGAAGATGATACGCGAGACTTTGCCCACCCCGTAGGCCAAAGGGTGTTACTCGGAGAACTTGTACTAAAACTACATGTATTGTCCGGAAACGTACATAAGCAACCCGGAAAAGAAGAGACTGTTAGTAATTCAGAGAAATTGCATGACAAAGATTTGGAAAGGAAAATAAGAAGGCGAAGATGTGAATAATATAGATCACAGGACAAGACACATCTACCCGAAATGAGGATTCTCGTGATGAAACGGAAATGAGAGAGAAGTAATTTTGGTGTATATTTAAATGTCTTATGAGTAGTAAGGGTAATTGAGGTTTTAAAACCAAAGAGAGTTTTAGGTCAGAAACCCTCACCCCCCTCTAAAATAAATATATTCTGACATTTTTTCATACCTCAGAGACCCCCTCAAAAAACCACCCTCCTCCAAATTTTTATCTCAGAAAATGATGAAATTTTGAAACCCAGAACCTTCACCCCCCCTCCCTAAATTTTGTGGGAGAAAAAACTGAAGCTAAAAATATAAAAACAAAAAAAATAAAAATAAAATAATAAAAAAATAAAAAAATAAATAAAAAAAATTAAATAAAATAAAAATAAAATAAAATAAAAAAAATAAAATAAAAATAAAATAAAATTAAAAAATAAAATAAAATAAAATAAAATAAAATAATAAAAATAAAATAAAAAATAAAATAAAATAAAAATAAAATAAAATAAAAATAAAATAAAAATAAAATAAAAATTAAAATAAAAATTAAAAATAAATAAAAATAAAATAAAATAAAAATGAAAATAAAATAAAATTATATTTATCTCTATATACTATATATAGTTTATATATACAAAAAAAAAAAAATATAAAAATAAACATTACCGTAGTAAGTGGTTACCCTTCCATTGGGGCCCCTTCGGTGGGGTCCTTACATTATTGTCTCTCTTATGACGTTTATGGGGCACCCCACTAGACTTTTCTTTTTGGCAAACATTCTTTCTGAATGTTCCTGTGTGGGTAACCCTTCAAATGAGGTAGAGAGCTTACATACAGTAATGTTTATTTTAGAGAGCTTCATATTGCGAATTTAATGACCCCACCACCACCAAATCAAATCCCAGGGTAAGTGCAAAACGCACTCACCACGTTGTTGAACTTGATGAGAGGTCATTAAATCCTTGGAGCGAAGCTCTCCATGTTTTTAAAAATGGCGATGGCAGTCCAGAGCCTACCCATCGATTTTGTCCGTGACGGGAACCCAACTCAGGGCGTCAGTATGAGAATCCAGCATTCTAACACTGAGCTATGAAATTCAGTTATAAGTACATTTTAATAAAATTATCATGTAGTTACCAAACAGCATTACATTTTCTGATTCTGGAAACACAAAATTTTGCATTACATTTTCTGATTCTGAAAGCATTATTATAAATAAACCTAGAAATACATGATTTTTGATTAAAAGATATTTTCTATATAAATCTGTTTGTACAGAGAAACGAAATCCTAATGTTGGCTGAATACAGAGGCTATATATACATTAGAAGCAAGGTCTCTGCAGAGAATAATCAATAATTGTCAACGAGTGGGTTGAATGAATACAGCCGCTGTATATATACATTACAAACAGACTCTGCAGAGAAATAATCAACATTCTGTATGAATCGGTTTTTACGTCATGGTTTGTAAGGCTATTTACTAACATTTATCCAAGAGGAATTGCTAGTCATTTCAGCAAATACAGAACTGCCACCAGGATTTAGGTCTTAAAATTACTATCAGATTTACAGCTCTATACATTTATAAGCCAAACAAAATACAAAGCAAATGTGTTACAGTATATGCTATGTTCGATAACTACAAAAGATTTTAAACTTAGCTGGAACAGTATTATCTCCCTTTTAAAAACAGATATGGTATACAGAGTTATATTTCTTGACCAATGAACAATGTTTCAGCATTCGCTATTAAGTATAATTTATTGCCATAATAATACAAATAAAATTTAATTCTACCGGTTACTTTTCGACGACATTCAAATAGTTCTTTCATTGCTATCTTACTGAGAAGATATTTACTACCTTTTACAAAAACCTTCGACCGGTCAAAGTCTATATTAACTTTTGTATACTGTTGCTGGCTGATCGGATCATGAAAATTGCCATGTTTTAGTGCAAGCTCGTCTCGCAAACTTTCGAGATAATTAAAATATTTGCTATCGTCTGATCTGATAAGGGAGAGTTTGATTCTGTCAAATTTACTAAAACAAATACCTGAAATTTCATCGTTAAATTCAAATGATAACTGCTGGTTATTAACCATTATTTTTTTGCTTTTGCTATTAACTCCATCGACTAATGTTAAATTTTCGAACATTATTTCTGATGTTTAGACAAAATTACTTGTATAATGTCCAAGTGCTAGTGTATTAATTCCGTCTCTGCAGTACCTTTTATCATCAAAATTACTTAATCCACGTTTTATAATGGTATCCGTTTCAAGTTTGTGACGATTTGTTATGATAACATTTGTTTTTATAAAACTGACATTATTGTTTAGCGCTGCTTTAAAATCGTCAAAATTCATCATCTTTTTCACATATCCTCGAGGAATACCTTTTGCTTTTTTGTAATTTTATTGTCATCTAATATGACAGCATACATTTTACTCTTTAGTCCGACAAATTCCCTAACTGGCATAAACATAAATTCATCATTCATTTATCCAATAACTTTTTTATTCGAATTATCTTGAAATCCACTACATGCTGGACAATCTGATAAATCAAATAGATTTTTATTATTGTAAATATCCTGATAGACATCTTCACATTTTATATTATAAACTAGCGAGTCTGTATCAGTAAAGAGCAACTCTTAATCTGGCCACTGCCTTTTGGTAAAATTATAGTGAAAATCGTACATCAGCCACTTTGATATATCAAGTACAGCTGCACCAACATAAATCGGTTTATTTAACTTTAAATTTGTCTTTCGTCGTTGTATTGCAACAAGATTTGCATTAAATATTTTCATACTAACGAAACCATCATCATTAACTAATTTACTTCTGCGATTTATGTCATTAACAATTTCTACCGAAACTCGCTTTCGAATATTCTCCATTGTCTTACCAAACACCGAGTTGTTCATTAACTTGAAAAAGTTTTTCTCAAATTCGGTTTTAGCCACAGCACGACGTTTCGTATTCAAGTCAATATAATTTGCCATCCACCTCGACTGATTAAACTTAGCACGCGATGGACTTTTCTCAGAATTAGTCCAGCATCTACTGCTTGTTTTAAATTTTTGTAATGCATAACGTAATTTCTTTTATTTAACAAATTTGGAACTAACTTATTAACAATCGAATTTTTTGCTGTTGTCGTTGCTCGTTGTTCAGGCGATAATAAACTATAATCAATCATCATTGACTCTGCACAAAACGGGTAGTCGTTATGTAGATCATGTAACGAACTAGGATAATCTAGATCAACTTCAACAAAGTATGAAATATCGGAAAAATCATTATGAATTTTTCTAGACAAATCTTTTCCAGTTTCTCTAAGAAATTGATCTGGATTTATCCAATGAAATCCACCACAAGGCATTGGCTCTGACATCGCATATCCATACAAATTCACACAATCTAGATAAATAATATGATTAGATGGGAGATTTTTATCATAATTTTTTAGATATCTGTTATTAGCAGCTGCATATTTTTTTTGTTATAACGCTAATTCCGCCTCTGATACCTTTTTCAATAAAGTTAAACATATCAACATCTGTTAAGAGATCCAGTTCTATCTTACTTGTTTTTAGTAGAGCGTCCCAAGACAATCCTGGAGCAGAATAATACCAACAAGGATCTAGTCCATAATTACTGTAGCTTACTCGACGAAAACTCTTAAAAACATCTGTTAGTAATAATACATCTGTTTTAAATACAGATCGTGATAATCACCAAATGTTTAACAACTAAATTTATTCCAAATATCTTGTGCATATTTATATTCGTCATCTGTGATATTTTCATTTTTGAGTTGCAAGTAAAATTTATCTTTATCAAATCTGCTCCAATCGTCGACATACTCGTAAGGAAAGATACCTTTTTTTGTCAAACTGATATAGTTTTCACCAAAACAACTTTTTGGGTTAGCGAAATTGCTACCGGCGCTTGTAGCGCTGTTTACAAGCTCATCTAATGATGCTCCCATAAATTGCAGGCTATCAATAAAACGTAATGTACCGAGCGTCACCGACATATACTTTTCAAAATTGTTTGGAATACATTTTATTTTATTATTTAATTTTAGTTTAGCTTTAATATTTTCATCACCAAAAGCTTCTACAATCATATGACTGTCATAGGCACGAAAGGTATGTAAAACTATGGGAATAAAATCTGGAGCATGAAATTTTAAATTGCAACTGTTATGAGCTGCTCCACGATATTGGCCGCTCAAATAACAATGATCTCGCAGCTTATCACGGACTCCCTTGGAGTCTACCAACAACTTTTCACAAATATGACAATTAACTGCCTCATCAAAATCAAGTTGTTGTTTAAACGTTATTTTCATTGGAGCTGTTTTAAATAATCTGTTAGAAATTTTATTAACTTCGTCTATTAAATTTTTTAATAGCCATACGGCCGGAGTTTTACCTCTGTACAATTTTATTGGAGTTGAAAATTTATCGTTAGCGCAACAAACTACTTTATAAGCTACTCCGCAAGGAATATGCTGTTGTATTTTTCTAGTACTGGATTTATTCGGATTATTTTCTGCTCCAACCACAGGAAAGAGTAGACACTCGAAATCAGCATAAATAAGAAAAGGAATATTTAGCTTATGATCATAATCTTTAAATTTTAATATTTTTTCTTTTTCGCCAGGCATAGTTATTTTTTGAACGTTGCCACAGTATTTGAAATGCTCTTGCAGTATTCCATCGCCAGAAAAACCATGCAGACATCTATAACAGAAATATTTTTTATTTTTATCTTTACTATACTGTCTGCCAACTAGGCCGTTAAAGTTTTTTATTAAAACGTAATGATTTCTGAAAAAACAGCAAGTTTATTGTTGATTGCGAAGCTTTTTCTGAGATATATCTCGGATAAACGTTTTCACAATCGTCAAGACCAAATATATTAACCGAAATATTATTTTGCTTTTCAAACTTTGGTATCTGATTTTCTGTAACTGGAAAGTCAATGCCATTAAAATTTAGTTCGTCTTTGTATGGCAAATACTTTTCAATTCTGTCGATTGATCACGCTGAGGATGTTTTACACATAAAATTGACCACTGAAACATTTGTCATCATTGTTTTTGATATTTATACAGCATTTTTTGTTTTTAATTTTTTGAGGGAGATCGACATACAAACTACCGCGAAGTACGCTATATTTTGATGTGTGAAATAAAACTTCTTTTATCATTTCAAATTTCCAACCCGATCCTGAGGCAGTAAATTCTTCTAATTTTTTGTTTATTTCTTGATGTATTTCATCGGCGACCATGGCAATGTTTGTTCCAGTTAATATTTTTCTTGATTTTGCTGTTAAATATGGTTCTGAAATTTCGCTGTCAAAATTTTTTCTTTCAAAAATTACATCAAGTACATCCTCAACTGCATGTAACTTTGATAAAATCGTATGATATTGGACTATAAGTCTGATACTTTTATGAGCCAAGTTCTTTTGATATAACAGATTGTAAAAGTTGAAATAAACTTGTGGAGTTAAAATTTGCTAAAATATTTTGATCATCAAGTTTGTAACTATTATCGTAACCAGAAAATGCTGTAGCAATTTTTTCAGATTTGATAATGCTCTTTTTAGCAATATCTCGCAATTTTAACATTATATATAATAGTAATATTTTTATATTTAATTGAATTTTTTTAATTACAGATATGAAATCCTTATAGTATAATGACAGAAATTTTGAGATATTTGAGATTGACGGCGGAAGAGCAAGAATTTTATCACGTACACCCAAAGTACAACTTATATTGTGCAAATGCATTGGGTTCTGTTATTAATATAGAATCTAAAAAATCTGTTGGCATATCAACGCCAGCTGGAATGATAATTTCAGTAAAAGGCGATAATACAGAAAGAACTAAACTATTTAGAAAAGATTTTATTTATGCTTTACTTTGCGATGATATTCCTGAATGTCAGAGAGTTTATCGAGTAAATGGAGCAGTTAATGATGATAATATTGAAAATTTAGCATTACAAAATGAATTTCAACTTCATCCAGTGTTTGATCTTTACGCAGCAAATGATCGAGGAATTATTCGATATAAAAAAACAGAAAATGTTGTTGGAAATTTAGCTAAAAATGGATATCTTGATATTAATGTCCATGGAACTAAACCTGATTTTGTTGTTTATAGAGCACACCGTTTTGTCTTTGAAACTTTTTACGGACTAATACCTAATGGTTTAGTTATTGATCATAAAAATGGTATAAAAACAGATAATCGTTTGGAAAATTTAGATTTAGTTACGCCAAAAGAAAACACAAGACGTGGAGCCGGCTTTGACGGTTCTAATTTTAAAAATCCAAAAAGATCAGTTGTTTCAATAAATTTAGAAGCTGGAGAAAAAATAAAATTTAGATCAATAACAGCTGCTGCAAAATATCTTAAAATTGGCAGCAAATCAATAAAAGATGTAGCTGATAATGTAACTAAATCAGCAACGTCAATGTTGACATTTGATAGATTTAATTTTAAATACGATAACTAATGATATTTTCTAGATCATTTCGAGTACGACAATCACGACGAAATTCCATAATATCATCGCGATTAAATCGTAATGTCATCATTTTATTTGTATCAAGTTTTATTTTTTCTGCTACTGTTAATAAAAATCTGTCAGATTCGCCTAATGTTATAATAACATCGACAAAATAAAAATTATGTCCCAACAAACAATTTCGAATTGCCTCAGCTAATTCTCTATAATTTAATACATTAACTCTTTGATGATATTTTATTCCTCCAAACATCTTATTTTTTATTAATTAGACAAAAGATATATTATAATAATGAACTTGATTGAAAGACTAGCTAAACTATATTTGGGAGATTTTGTTTCAAACTTTACCTTAGAAAATTTTAGCTGTATTTTAAATAAATCTGCTGGTTATATTGATAATGATATTTTACATAACGATGACGACGAAGATGAAGATGATGTTGTTGTTAGTAAAAAAAATTTAAGCAGACCAACAGCTGGGCGACATTATGTTAAGTACCATATTGCTAAAAAAATAATAAAATTTAATTTTACTATCACAGAGCATCAAATATTTTGGCAACTTATAAAACCTTTTTTAAACGTAAAAATAGCTGGACAACAAAGAAATATAAAATACGATTTTATTTTTGTTAAAATATTTAATTTAATGCCAGTCGATGATGCGAGAAAATTACATTTAATTTCGTTATGTAAACCAGTAAAATGTAAATCAGTATTAATAAAATACGAAGAAATTTATAATAATATTATTCAATCGATATCGCAGTCGACAAGATCCACCGAGTGGATACCCAGGTATTAAATTTATCGCTATACCCACGCCATTTAACTAAACTTTTGTTGCCGCGCTTTTTAATAACTTTTTCAATAACAAATATATCTTGTTCTGTTTTCTGAAGTTCTTGCTCGTAAAAACTGCCATTTATAGGTTCACCTAATAAATCTTTCAACGAGTATGTAACTGGTATTGTTAAAAGTACTTTATCAACAACAAATACTTCTTCGCTCCAGTTATGAGTATATCCTTTCTCAAACGTTTTTTTTTTGTGTCAGAGAAATTCTAACTTTATCACCAACTTTAAATTTATGTCTCCGGTACATGTTTTCGTTTGCTAATATTGGATTTGCAATCGTGTCGTTTAGCGACATTTTTCTTTTGCCTAACGAAAGGGATCTGTGTTTCGTGTTATTATACTCGTCAACAATTTTCTGTAAGTTGTCAATATATTTACTCGTATTTTTAGCTGTTAAATATTTATGTATTTTTTCGTTGAGCGTGCGATTAAATCTTTCAACGATGACGCTTTTTCCCTCATTTCCTGTGACATTTTTTTAATGTTATTTTGCTCTAACAACTGTTCACATTTTTTTATTAAAAAATTCTGCTCCATGATCAGTCTAGATTCTATTTGGTGTTCTTTCCGTGTTAACAATAATTTGTTTTAATGCATCAGTCGTCGATGTCCCTGTTTTATCCGAAACAGGTATACTAAACGCGTATTTGCTAAAAACATCTACAACATTAAAAAGATTTCTCTTTGGAGCGCCATCAGCGCCAACGTTAAACTGAGCAAGATTTGAGACATCAACTAAATCTATCGCCCAGATATCATCAGCGGCATTTGCGACAACTTTAAGTCTTGGAAACTTTTTTTAGGTTTGCGCAGCTCAGACGCTAGCGTCTTCGAGGCAAGATCATCATATAATTCTTTACCGAGACCTAATTTATATTTTGCTCCAATAAAACCCTGAACCAGCCTTCGGTCAACACGTTCTCGCATATTTACAGGTTTCATATCTCGAAGTTCGTCTAACATTACTTTATCGCAGCTGTGTTTATTTTGTTCGTTGTCTGGACGTTCAATGTCTCTGTAGCAGATATCATGGCGCATCGCTATTGCATCAACTTGATTGTAAGGCTCTTGTCCTGGCAGCGGATTATCGTTTTCGTCAAGTTGTTTATCAAGAGGATTATAATGTCCAGTATATTTATGGCCTGGCAATGTCCAACCGCCCTTTGATTTCGGCAATTTGCCAATTAATTTATGTATATCTATACCAAAACCAATTATTTCTCTCTTGTTGCATTTCTGACAATATGTAACAGTTTTATTTTGCTCAAGACATAAATCACTATCACAATCGCACTCGCATGTCATTATTTATTAATCATCTACTAAAATAATCTCCCTGACGTTGTCAGGGCAACCCGCTCCGGACAACTTTGTTGTTGGCAGTGGCGATAATTTCTTTAAAAACATACTTTTTCGTTTTTCACAGATTGCACAAATACTTTTCAGCATTATTCTATTATTTTTTGTTTCTTCTGTTTTTTCATCTTTATTTTCTGTTTTAGTTTACACTTAAGACAATATGTTGACATTATATATCAGTGAGTTTAGATAAAATTAATTGCAATCTCATCATTGGCGTGAGAAGGTTGTTTGTCAAATTGCAAAATAAACGTTAAAAAATCTGGATTTATGGTCATCTGTTTAATGAACATTACGCAATAGTATCCACAAGCAGAAGTTCCAACTGGTTGAATTTGATTAGACGAATAATTTATTATTTTCGCAAGAGACTTTGTCTCTTGAATTCTACTCATATATTTTTTTATTGCGTCACTTGGTGGAATTCCGAACGAGTCAAAATAATTGTTATCACAAACAGCTACCCAATGTGTACCAGATCCGTCATTGAAATCTTGTATATTTATAACACACGAACCTGGAGACGCTAGCGTCATAAGTTCATCTTTAGAATAAACTCCACTGAAATTTTTTACTTTTTTTAGTTTGTCAAGTATATCAAAATTACTTAACGCGGCCGACTTCATCTCTTTGTTCCTGGCAACATTAGTCCTCGTCCTAACAGACCTGGCAATAGACTTCCCGCTAATCCTGCTAGTAATGGAGCTATTGGAATAAATCCACCTTTTCTCCTCGGTCGTGTCTTTTTTTTTTTCGTCGTCGTTTTTCTTTTTGCTGTTTTTTGTTTGGGCATTATATTTATCTTTAGATAAAAATTTTCTTTATTCCATGACCTTCAACTGCCTTTTTCGTTGCGCCAGATACTGCTCCAGACGCTGCTGCTAATCCTAATGTACCTAACACCGGCAAAAGTTTTGGTATTAATGTTCTGGCCATTACAGATAGTGCCGGACCGAAGAAACCACCTTGTTTTAACATTGCTGTTATTTGTGCAGCACTTAAATTTAAAACAAAAGGTTTGCCGCGGTTATACTTATTTACTTGTTTTTTGGTTAACATTAATTTTGTTAAAATACCCAAAACACCTGCGTTAGGGTCGACCTTTAATGAAACCTGCCTCTGCTTTGCAACAGCAGCTGCTAATTTTTTAACTTGACCATCAGTCAAATATATTTCTTTTGCAATATATTTTGTCATCTTATATTAAAGTTACAGATTAAACTTGTACCGACATTTTACCTTCGATAAAGTCAATCGTAATAGTTCTGTCGCTGATCACTAACGCGTACACGTACAACTGCGCCACTAGAACTGCTCCTAATGTCCAAGTAATTTCAATATCAGCAATTGAAATTACATCTCTTTCATTTTGTTTACTAACATCAAAATAAAATATCGGATAAAGTGTACGAAATTCCTCTACTGATATCTGAGATCCGTCTCCAACATCTTGATATTTTTGCAGTGCGTCGAGCAGGTACATGTAAGGTCCAGTAATATTTTTATTAGCGTCATCTGCAAATTTACATTCTATCGCTCGCTCCGGATATTGCTTTGAATTTATTCTAGCATTTATTCGTCTAACATCAGCATTATCAAATATTGCAGTATTTTGTTGTTGGTTACCACGTCGCGCTTGTTGCTGAAATACAACAAATAATTGCCATGGCTTTTGTTCATTCGACGTTGTTGTGACTCGCCATGTGTAGTCTGTGGTATTTGGAACTGCAGTTTGATATATTTTATGTTGCTGAAA
Source organism: Megalonaias nervosa (assembly GCA_016617855.1). Lineage (NCBI taxonomy): Eukaryota > Metazoa > Mollusca > Bivalvia > Unionida > Unionidae > Megalonaias > Megalonaias nervosa. The sequence continues at coordinate 5,397 of JAECUM010020673.1, read as the reverse complement.
ATAAATCTTCTTTGTACGGTTTTTAAGAATATCATCTAATTCGAGCGATTTTGAAATTGTCGGTGTTATTCGAGGCATCCACAGCGCAAGTTTGTTTATGACAAATTGTACATCAGCCCCGCCTGACCTAAACATGCAGTCGTTTTGTTCTGATCGATTTAAAATAAGTGTATGTTTAACTCCACGAAATACTTTATTGTAATCTCGACAAAAGCCAAATATTGTACTTAACGGCAGCATCATTGTAGTTTGACGTGATACTGCTGCAAGTGCCTTTCTCTTAAAATAACCCTCATTATAACGTTTATTTCTCACGCTAATTGCGTTATTAATCAAACCTAACATTTCAGTGCCGGTTGCTGCCGCAGCTGGTGGTGCTATACCAAGATTATTGAAGCAGAAGTAAGTGAGACTCTTGTAGCGTCTGCATTAGCGGCTGCATCTGGTGCGGTTATACCAAAATTGTTAGCATTAGCAATAAGAAAATCTCTTACAGTTGCAGCATTTACAGCAGCATCAGCCACGGCCGCTAATGCTACTCTTAAAATAAATTCATTTATCGCAGGAATTATTGCACCAGCTCCAGTATCTTTAAACCACATCATATTCGTTGCAGTTAATTTGGAGTAATCATCGGAAAACGAAATAGTATTTAAGATTGTACTTGCAACTTGTAAGTGACTTGAAATATCCTCAACTGTTTGATTAGCTAGCTGATATCGAGCACTTTTAAATAAACACCAACCATCATTTATAAGAGCTACTTCTACGTTAGCTGCAATTGCAGCAGGTGGAACAGCTACTGTCATAATCTGGCCTCGAACTTCTAACATTGCTTTATGAGGCAGTAGAAATACGTCATCGTCCCTAGTATTAAATGTTCTGAAGCCAGCCTTATTAGGTTCGTTAGAATTTTCATCGAGATATTCAACATATTCAAATTCTGTTACCGTGTCGTCTGCGTCATAAATGTCTGCTAAATCGAGATAATTTTTTACAGAATTTTTTTTATTTATTAGGTTATACAAAATTATTGTGGCGCTGTTACTTTAGATATTAATTTTTGTATAATTTGTTCTCCTCTTGATGATAACAGTTTGTTTGTTGTTGTTATCATTGCGCGTTGGGTTTCTTTTGTTGGTGCGATTTCTGAAAGAGCTTGTGTAATTGTTGGTACACCACTTTTTATTTTGTCAGCTATTTTTTGTCCCACAGCAGTTCCAGCAGCAGATGCAGCTCCAGTTGCAAAAGCTTTTGATGCGTCAAGTGCAATTGGCGCAACTTTATGAGCTATTCCTGGAGCATTTTCTATAATTTTAGCAAATATATTTCCCAAAATTCCTCCGACTATTTTTCTTCGATAAACTTTTTTTCTCTGTTTCATTATATCTGAGGTTGCATAATTTTATTGCCAATCACGAAGTTTATTGTTCGCGTAAGTGTAAATAGTAAGTAACAATTTCATTGTTCATATCCAGTTGTCGTTCAGATTGATCTGTCAATTGCATATTTATTTCTGTTATCTGATTTTCAACATTTAACGGACAATAAATAACTTGACGTGGACTAATTTGCATGATAGATCCCGGTGAAACGTCTGGCGAGAAACTGTATATTGTTTGTCCTTTACTACCCTGAGCTGAGTAGGATCCAGATGCAAGAGAGCAATTTATTAATATTGTGTTTACGTCAGTTATATTTACTGGATTTTCACCGTCATGTGTAATAGATTCTTGAAAAGAAGGATATAATTTATGGAGAAATCCTATCAGTGGTGCGATACTCTATTTTCTAAAACTACTTTGCTGAAATGCTCATTACCCTCTTTTTTATTTCTTTCAAATTTTGCAATTTTTTCGTCGGCTTTAAAATCATCTTTTCCAACATTATGTATTCTCACACCACTAAATTTATATATTTTATTAAAATCTTCATATTCATCATCTCTTATTTTGCTATCTACATTTGCTAAATCATATTCAAATCTTCTTTTTCTTCTATGATGTTTCTCTCTCTTCTGAGTTCTTCTTCTTCTAACCTTCTTTCAATTGGTTCAACTACTGCTGCTTCTGCCAATCTTTGTTGAAGTTCCAGTGGATTATTTATCAGCCGATCTATTTCAGCTTGTCTTGCAACAGGATTCGCTATATTTGCTGCAATTTTCAATAATTCGTCCAGCAGCTGCTTCTTGTTGTTCTTTAATTAATCCGAGTAAACCTTTTTCTTGTATTTTTCTAAGTTCTTCTTCTGATAGTGGTTTAGTTTCTGGTTGTTTTCCAAGTAAAGCTTCAGTAACTGGTTTGAGAATTGTAGCTGTTGTTTCTGCTGCAACCACTTGACCACGTCGTGCTTGTTGGATCATCTGCCTAAGTTCAGCTTTAGATTTAACAATAATTTTTAGATTTTCTATGTGTTTTCTGTACTTTGCTTGTCATTCCATTTTATTATATATAAATTTTATAAAACTAACAAAAACTTACTGTATATATTTTTCAATACAGCATCGAAACATTTTACTCCTATCATTTGTTAATTTATCAAACAAACAAAGTCATATTTATTTGCCGTCGCTTTATGATATAATTCAATAAATTTATCTTTTGTTGCATCACCACATTGTTCGTTCGCGATATTTCTAACGTGAACATTGTCAAGTCCTGGAAATAATATAAAACAACCAGTATTTCGCCTAATAAATCTGTCAACATTATAAAAACCCTGAGTGAGATAAACAGAATTACATTTCTTATTACGTGATAGTGAAAAATATGATCTTATTTTATTCATTTCCTCGTTGTTTAGCGGAATATCATCAAAAACAACTATCTTGTGTTCGGACGAATCAAGTTGATTAACTTGGACAAGTTCTTCTGGTTGTTTGTTAATAAAACAAATCTTTACCAGCCTCATGATCATCACGAAGTTTGTCATTATAATTGTTAAGTAGCTCGTACTTATCCTGTTGTGGAATAATTGTGTAAATATAAACGCGATCGTAGTTAAAATTATCTCCTAGAAGTAATTTCATAAATAAGTTTGTTTTTCCCGATCCAGTTCTTCCAACAATAAGATAATGACAATCTGGAAGTTCGTTTTCATGTTTATGTTTCACCAACCGCTCTGTATCAAAATTTAATATCGACGATTTTGCCATTATTGTTATCCAATTTTATGTTATATTAAAAAAATTGTCAGACGGTAAATAAATAATGAGCTATTATACAAAATTTGGAACAACATTAGGAGATTCATCGGCTATAAGTACAATAACAAACGGCAATATTGATTTATCGGGATATCTAAAAAAAAAACTGGCGACACAATGTCAGGAAACCTGTCTATGTCAAATCAACGAGTACTAGATTTAGAAACAAATTATCCACCAATACATGTCGTTAATACACAAGCTGTTAGTTATGCACAACTTAAATTAGTCGACAATAATAAACTAGATAAATCTGGTGGAACTTTAAGCGGTAACTTAGATATGTCAGGGAAAAAAATTATAAATTTAGAGACCGGGTATCCACCAGCAAACTTAAATCAAACTCAAGCGGTAAGTTATTTGCAGTTCAATTATGTTGATGATAACAAACTTGACAAAACAGGTGGGACAGTTACAGGTATATTATCATGAATCAAAATAAAATTACATACCTTGGAGACCCAGCCACAGATACAGACGCAGCAACAAAAAATATGTCGATGATCAAGAATCTAAGTTTGTGTTAGTCAACGGTGGTATAATGCGTGCATTTCTCAACATGAATAATAATGGTATTAATAATCTCAGAACACCAGAATCAGATTTCGACGCTGCAACGAAAAAATACGTCGACGATAGCAGCATTCCGACGGTGACATCTTTAACAACAATCAACGATGAAATGACCGCATTCAAAACTGAATTTTCCAATCAAGTACAAACGTTTCTAAATTTTCGTAGAAACATAAACAGATCTGTGTATGAATTTTTTGGCAATCCAGTGGTTGTAGATATTAAACTCGCTGACATTAACACAAAAATCAACGACATTGTTAGTGGAATCCCTAATATCATTGAAAAAAACGAATCTTGTTAAAATTCCACACAAACAAATTAACAATATCGTGTACACAGTAGCATCAGGATCATCAACATGGACACCGCGCGATAACACTCTCGAACATACCGCAGAAGTAACTGGGTTATACAGGCTGTCCATATATGGTTTGGAAATTACTGCGGCCACTTCATCATCACCGAATGTACATTATAATCCTCTACTGGTGATGCTAAATAAGAACACTAAAGAAACATTTACGTTGACATCAACGGAAATGCTCCCGAGACGTTACTGGTGGTGTCTGGAATTCGTAGCTGAAACCACTCAATTAATTACTTAATTAAATGACAACGTCATTAAGTATAATGAATCAAACCCAGGGACTGGCACTGGAGTTTTTAATATTGTATAAAATCTGTAAACAAATATTATATAATGAAAAAAAAAGTATAGTTGATTTTAATCATATTTCAGATAAAATTCCAAAACAAGATGTGAACGCACTAATGCAAGATTACAGATATTATCATAAAAAAAACTTTGGTGCGTGAAAAAATATTACAAATACTATGGCAAAATACTTCGAGTAATATCATATTTACCACTGCTAATGACTAGCTCTGGTATAATTTCAAGTGAAGCATCATTAAATCTGTTTTTGTTAATAATATCCGGTGTTGGTGTTTCTCTTGCAACAGCGTGTAAAAAAATTGAACCTCGACTTGCGACTAAAAGAAATGCTTGCAAAACAGCAAGTATCACTTATAAAAAATTACTTGATCAGATACGATCTTATTTGCGTGGTATAAAATATGATATGGACGATTTAATGCGAGAGTTTTGTATTATTGACAGTATGTTATTCTGCCAATGAGAGTCATCAGATATGAAAAAGATTATCATATAATATGGGTTACAACAGTAGTAGATCATTATCAATAAATGTCATTGGATCATCTGACCAACCTCATCTCTCCAAAATTTGAGGATGGGGTGAGGGTTCTGGTCTAGAATCCTCTTTGGGTTTCAAAATTTCATCATTTTCTGAGATAAAAATTTGGAGGAGGGTGATTTTTTGAGGGAGAGGAGGTCTCTGAGGTGGTGAAAAAATGTCAGAATATATTTATTTTAGAGGGGGGTGAGGGTTTCTGACCTAAAACCCTCTTTGGTTTTAAAACCTCAATTACTCTTACTACTTTATGGGCGTTTCTGCAGTTGGTGTAGGTGGAATATTGGCTCTAATTGGACTTGTTACATGTACTCCGAGTACTCACATTTTTGTTTACTGACCTAACAGTCTTTTCGGTACGTTAGCCAACATACCGAAACACCAAAAGAAATTTGAATCTAC
>JAECUM010020672.1:0-16270 GCA_016617855.1 Megalonaias nervosa | reverse complement strand
GAGAGAGAGAGAGAGAGAGAGAGAGAGAGAGAGAGAGAAACACACACTTTCTTCTCCAAGGTACCGCAGAACAAGCAAATGATCTCGAATTCTTGTAACTAGACGTGAACACTTGTAGGTTTTGTTAAACAATGCTTCGCGGAAACCGTTATCATCTCACCAGCAACCGTGCGTTTATATGTCTCATCTACTCCTCCACCCTGTATCTGACCGCTAAATGCTTAAACGCAATTCTTAAACATTTCTAACGCTGCCGTCACCGCCTCAAAAACGCACATTAGTTGACCATAATCAACAAACGATAATATCAAATAAATCAATAAAATTCTTATCAGCAGTAGTCAACTTTAAAGAACGTATTACCACTGGAACATAATAAATTAGTAACCTTTATTTTGTCATCTATAAGAATTAAATGTGTACCAGCATCATACTAATTTCGAATAAAATGTATTGGTTAACCTTTGCATAGTAATTCCTGTCAAAACTGAAAGAAGTATTTATAGTATTTAGAAGTCAGAGTGAGATGAAGCAGTAACTTAGAAACTGTAAAAAGTACAGAAACACCTATTAGATACATACGGCGATGATGGACATCAAATACGCCAGACTGTTATCCTTCTGCCTGGCATAGAGCACGATTTTTCCGCCACAGACGACATTCAGCCCCTCGGGAGTGATGGTCATTGTTGGGGGATTACCGCTAAATAAGTTAAGTTCCACGGTGCTGTTCGGGAAAGCCTTCTGGAGCTGTGGTACACAATTTTGAAAGCATGTTGAAGCAAAAATATCTACTGCATCATGCTCATAAATACGTTTTCTTTTTCACGCGAAAAAGTTATACCAAACCTTATTTATTTTTGCCAGCAGCCTTAATGTCTCAGTTGGTAGAGCATCCAATTTGTAATCCAAGGGTAGCGGGTTCGATACTCGCTTAGGCCAAACTGTGTCGGATTTCATGGTGTGTCCTTGAGAAAAGCACTTAGCTTGCGTTTCCTCGGCGTGATATAAGCAATAATGTGTTAAAGGTGTCGTCAAAACCATAGAAAAAACCTTAATGGACTTGAGACTGTAAAAAACACATGCACATCATAATGAGTATCGTTTTATTCTTTGTACCATCAGTTTGGTGAGATCAACAAGACGGCTGCATTTCGGCGATGAACCGGTCACCCTATATATGGCAGAAATTGTGACAATCATTCCCAAACAAAGGCACGACTATAACTATAACTTCGTTACACTTTTACACCAAAATGTGAATTTGGGCAAGTAAGTAATCTCCTTATACACTACATTTAAGCATTTACACATCGATACATCTTGTTCGCCCAGATTAAGGGCGATTCTAACATACCTTACAAGTGCTCCACGACCCGGAAAACACAAAATTAAATGAATAGAAGATGAGCTACAGCTTCCGAGTTTGGGGTTTTACCTTTTAAACCTCTGAGTCGCATGTGCAAGCAAAAATCATAGAAAGGCAGAAATCAACTAATAAAGTAACCAACCTTTGAAAAGTCAAGTTTCAATATCCACTATAACGAAAACAAAATTGAGATTACTCAGACCTGTGTCACCACGGGTACAAAAATCTGTTGATTGTCTCACTGTCGTCATCCGTGTATACTGCATTCCAAAATGAGAACAAAGTAGATACAGACCTATCTTGAGTGTGTGAAATACCAAGTTGGTTACACGACATACACGATCTCATACGTTACGCCGGTTTGGAGTTGGGAAGCTCACCTCTGGAATCAGGCTCCCAAGACATATAAATGACGTGCACGTCGTGTTAAGGATTCCTCTCTGATCAGGAGGTAACTAAAAGAAACGAAGAATAATTGAATACTGGAAAGCGCTGTATTTCAGCCGTGTCAAGTATTTGCGGTTTTCTGAAATGAACATACAGTAACACTTCGATAACTCGAATAATAATAAGTCGAATAATTGGCATGATTCGTATGACTTGCTCAATCCTGATATTAAACATAGTCTTGCCTGCGACGTCTATAAAATTAAATACCTGATAATTCGGACTAAAACTTGGACACGAAGTAGTTAAAGTTCTGGACACGAAGTAGTTAAAGTTCTAGACGTTATAGTGTATTTGCAGGCAATAAATTTGGTGAAATACTGGCTGAATGCTTCGAGAACTAATGTATACATTTAAAAGTTGATATACTACATTCGAGATGCTTTATTTTATCGCTCCTGACATTTTTCGCAAAAGCTAAAATAAATATATAGTATAATAGTAAACGAATAATTTAAATAAAAAGAATATATCACTGCACCTGGGCCGGATCAGGGAGTTCCGGAAACCTTCTCCCAGGCTAAGGAAACGTACACACACACACACACACACACACACACACACACACACACACACACAAACGTACAGCCATTTGTCACCTGAAATCTGGCCATCGTTTTATTCTTGCGCACGTTTATTGGGTATTAAGTACACTTAAATAAATAGACACATAGACATTTGCTTTAGTGCCATTCGAGGAAACTCATGGACCCTTTGAAATTTTGGGACCCCCACCCTCCCCTTCCCACCTGACCTGGTCCGGCCATGTGCACTGATTTCTATGTCGTATATGAAAGATAGGCATTATCTTGTTCTTACCACTAATTAACCGGAGCTCATATAAGGACGTCATGGAATAAAGGAAAATTTCAATTAATGTTCCATTTATGACTAATAAGAAATGCTGTCTCAAGATTGACAAATAAATTATACTCAAGCTACACGGAATTGTCAAGGTCACCACATCTCTCTCATGCATTGTGTTGCTATGTAGATAAATCCCTGACAACTATTTATAGAGTATGTACAAGATGCTTCTCGAAAAATGAAGACAAATCAGTGAATTGTTCAGTACAAACAAACATCTCCCTTTATATGTCATTTGAGCTATTCATTGTTCTATTTATTATTTCTGAACAAAAAACCGCTAATTGTGGAGATGTGTTGCCGCTATTTCATCAAATTAGGCCATATCTAATATAATATGTATGGTGGTGGCCGCTATTTCATCAAATTAGGCCATATCTAATATAATATGCATGGTGGTGGTGGTGTGTGTGTATATATATATATATATATATATATATATATATATATATATATATATATATATATATATGGGGGTTGGGAGGTCTTTTCGCGAAGTAGAGCAGCTTATTCTTGACATGTGTGTAAAGTTGATGGTTTTGTTATTGTTTTTTTAAATAAAAAGAAAATGTAGAAATGATCAATGAGCTAGATTACATTTATAAGATTTTTCAAACTTGGTGGGTCAGAAGAGACTTGTCAACTTTTTCTCCAGGCACCTAAAATAATATTTAATGAAAACTACTTATGAAATATATAACGCACGATGATAGCCCTGAACTCATTCATCTTTACGTACGGGTCAATGAAATCAACATGAAAATCAGAATTTACGAAGTTTTGATGCACGTTTCCATGGTGACGATTCACCTAGTTGAATATATGCCACTAGTGAGAAAACAAACTCACCGTCCAAATTCTCTGTTGTTAACCGTTTCATGTTTATCCTAGCACAAGAAATAAATCCTTCTTAGCATGCAAAATTCTTTACAACTTATGAAAATATAAGATTAAACAGTCAAAATCGCATTCTTCGATTCAAATTGCCTTTTTGTCATTTCTCAGATGCCAGTCTTAGCAGCAGAGAGGCTGGACAGACTTGCTTGAATTGTCTTTATTTGAAAAATAAAGGTTCCTACAAAAACTGAAAATATAAGGTCAGTAACGTCAAACTGAAGTCTCTAACCGACCGAGAGTTTCTCTAATTGGGTTAGCTCATTTTGTTATTTTTGTCGCTGACGTTTTATTTTCATTTCCTATGGTATGTATATTTTCGTACCCGGACACTCACTGTTGGTCGTTCACCCTCTCTGCTGCTCTGGTTTTTATCCAGAGATTTTATCAAGACCTATACGATACCTCGACCTAGGATCATGTAAATTTATCGTGATAAATCCGTGTGGGGTAGCTTGAGCTTTTGAGAAGAATTTTTTTAATTTAATCATATCCATATCTCCTGAAAACCAAGTTTGATGAATATTTCGCAGAGTATGTGTATCGACTCCATTAAACACAACTAAAATGTTGCAGTTGTCTCTGATCACTTTAGGTATTTGTGTATATCGCTGACTAACATATACAATATCAGTATTTTTTTGTCTGTCTCGAGAAAATATCCGAGCTGGATTTGATTGTTTGTCCAGCACCACATCATCGTATACTACGAGATTGTTAATAAATCCATCGAGGTCATCTACAGATGGGGCTTCATTAATATCGGTGATAAAATCAATAATATCATTATCATCCTCGTCCAACAATTTTGCGTTTTCATTAAAATCTTTAAGTACTTCATAACATCGTTGATCATCTACAGATGGTGCTACCTGATACAACTTATACCACTTGAGCCATCTCATTATCAGATTAAGTAGTAATTGTGTTTTACTAGACCCAGATGGACCTATGATAATTGCTCTGATAGAACTTGGTAGTGCTGGATGATGCTTGACTGGCTCCTGCTTTCGTGTCGCTGAAAAGTCAATTATATCCATGTAATACAAATATAATAAATAATATGAATTTATATTGTGTTCGATGCAGAGTGCTCATCCCCACCAGTGGATTAACAATAATAACAAAAAATAGCAAGCGTGTACTTACAGGCAAGTGTGTGAAATGTGGTACAAGCAAATACAGATTTATTTCGTCCTTGATGAATATCAAGGGTGGTGATATTGCTGCTTCACTGGGAAAATTACCAGGGACTCCATGGGCCAAATATCCCGGTGAGAAACATCTTCCTGGATATAATTATTGTGGTCCTGGAACCCGACTTGATATCCGACTTGACGAACGAGATCATCCAAGGCCTGGAGAGTATCCAACAAATGCGATTGATCAAGTGTGTCACGTTCATGATGTTGCGTATAAAAATAAGGATTTACAACAACGACATACTGCGGATGTGAAGTTCATTCACGCGCTGAATTCTATAAAAAGTAAATCTCTCAGAGAAAAACTTTTTAGCGTTTTAGTAAAATCTGCAATGATTGGCAAACTAGTCCAAGGGGCTGATAATTAATCAACTGATTATCATAATAATGGAATTGGTTTATTATAGCCCAAGAGGATATTGGAGAGGTAGAGCAGCGATTGGTAAACTTGCCGATGCAGTAAATGTTTCACGTTCTGTTGCTGCAAACTGGTTAGCACGACAGGCAATATGGCAAATGTTTCTACCACCGCCTAAAATAATTCAGTATGCACATTTTGATGTCAGCGCTCCCAATGAAGTTCATCAAGCAGATATTTTGTTTTTACCTCACGATACCATTAAAATTGGTAGACGTCAATCATTCACATACAAATACGAGTTAACTGTCGATGACGGTGCAAGTACATATAAAGAAGCAGAACCATTATCAACAAAAACAGCATCTGAAGTTGTATCTGCTTTTGAATGAATTTATCAACGAGGACCCTTGCGACGGCCACAACTACTACAGGTTGATTCTGGCAAAGAATTTCTTGGTGCAGTATCATCTCTGATGAAAAAACATAATGTCAAAATCAGACAAGGACACACAGCAATTCATCGTGATCAGGCAATCGTTGAACGATTTAATCGAACACTTGCTGAGTGGTTATTTGGATACCAATATGCAAAGGAAATATCCACAGACAAGAGATCTCGTGAATGGGTTGCAAGACTACCAAGTGTGATAGCTGCGTTAAATAATGAAATTACTCGTGCAACTTCTATGAAGCCTGCCAATGCGATCACAAAGAAACATATACCAATACAACGACATGACTCTTCCTCTCAACCAGTACCAGGTAATTTGACTGTCAGATACTTATATGAACCTGGTGAACTTGAAGGGCGTAAAAAAAGAGCAACTGATCCTATTTGGAGTGTGACAACACATACAATTTTCAGCGTGGTAAGATCCGCGGGTAGACCTGCAATTTACAGACTAGACTCAACTGCTCCTCAACGCGAACAATTACAAATTACAAATAATTCCTGAAGACACACAGTTACCACCACCTTCACTTTTGTAAACTGGCACCCCTACGTTGACTGCATTGAAACAGGTCAGCATCACATTTTCAAGTGTGTGACCAAGACTATTATTAATTCTATCTACGGTAAACTGTCTTGGATTATTATTCGAATACTGCCACAACATATTACAGTTACAGCTCGCACAATGATTATCCTGTCGTTGTTTCAATGTCATAATAAATTCAGCATCGATATCAAAGTCTCGTTTATTTTATTTTATTTTTTTGTCACATTGTTTATAACCAAATAATTTTTTTCTTTACAACTTCGTCCTTGACATCGTCAACGACTACATTATCATTGTCTATGATAAACCTCCGCAGCTGAGATATTCTTCTAACTCGAGACACTGCGAGATAAACTAAATTTGACCACTCGATTCTATCATCGACAATCCAGATATTTGTATCCGAGATAGTTAATCCCTGTGACGAGTGAATCGTTATAGCGTATCCTAGTGTCCATGGAGTTTGTCTATCGTTAACTCGATCTCAACAGCACCGACAGGAACTAAAACAATATCATTTAACACAAGATTTTATTTATCACCGCAACCTGGAATCTCAATTTCAATATTCTGTCGTCGAGTATCTGCTGGGCGATAACATAATGGTACAGGTAGATTTGAACATTTTTCTTTATGTAACAAAAATAATTGTTGTTGAAGTCTATCACGAACTATCTTTCTACTTGCAATTATCAAATCAGCAGGTCTCCACAAATTCCAAAAATCAGTCATCGTAGTTTCTGGAATTACTTCACGCATTATCTCACACTGTATTTTATCTGGCTGCAGTCTTATTAACATTTTAAACTCTTTCAGCCGTTCATCAATAGCTCTATGATCATCATTTGTTTCCTCGTAATAATTTACAAACGTTTTTAACCATTCGTGTCCAACAAAAGGTGGCGGTTGACCATGATCGCCACACATTATCACAGCAGTATTCTTTGTCAATAACCAATCAAGAAATATTCTTAATACTTCCAACGATACCGTGCATATTTCATCCCAGATAATAATTTTAGGAACGTATTTCTCACCCATTCGTTCAGGAGTCCATGCGTCTCCGCACCATCCAAAGAAACTATGATAAGTTTGAGATTTTACTCGTCGTTCATTCATTTCTCTGGCGAGTCTATGTGTTGGTGTCAAGACAACCATATCAAAATTCGGAATAATTCAATCGCACGCGTTGTTTTACCAGAACCACCACACCCATTAAGACAAACTGTTTTATGTCTGGCCACAGGATCATATACCAATGGTGCAGATGACAATTCTGATATTTGATTATTTTTGTAATAAATATTATTAATTTCAACGTCGGCAGATTCAGAATAACTAAATATGTTTTCGTGTTTTATTCTCCATTCGCCCCATGATGCATCAGCGCCGATATGTAATTGTTCTAGTAAATCCAAATATTTTTTATTTATATAAAATGAATCTGTGGCAACTCTAACCGCAATCAGAGGAAATCTGTTTATCATTGATAATAAATTTATCGAAACATACGCGAGTATCGAAGATCTTAAATGAGTAAACTGCGGTGACTCACCATCAGTATAGATCACAACTGTACCTAATTTAGTTTAATCCGACAACCAAGCATCATTTCGGTTTGTAAATGTGCCTCTATCCATTGTATCAGCAATTATAAAATCGAGTTCAGCATCGTCCATGATTAATCTTGTACAATGTTGTTTATGATCATATGATCTTCCTTGAGTAAATTTACCAATTATTTTTCTACCAAGATCTTTTGCAACTTTATTTTCATAATCAGTCATATCAAGATTTTCATCATCAGAATATTTCTTTTGCTGTGGTAACCAAATTTTTTTTGTGTGAATGATATGATATAATTGCTTCATTTACTTTCAACGATATCAATATTTTATTATCAAACATGTATCGTAATAGTATTATTGGAGCCCAATGTTTTTCTGAGAAATGTCTTCCAAACCAAGCATAAGTAATCGGATGGAGATTTTGTGCAAACTCGAATGACTCTATACAAACAAATCCAGTCAGATCAAAATCTGGTAAAGTACCATTTATCGCAACTCTGGTCATCTCGAGTGTTCGATGACCAAATCTCTTAAAGTATTCAGAACACTCTCCGTATCCAAGAAAACTTCCAGGATAACATGCTATCATATCAACTGAGATAACGTCGCTATAATCGTATTTAGTATTTCACAATCCACCGTGTCCGTATTCGATACAACTACGTTGGACATCAACAAGAAATTCCGATCTTGTCGGTGACCATGAATTTTTCTCCTGAGTAAAGTGAGCAGCAACTGATGGAACGGTAAAACAGTTTTTCAGTGATTGTTCGATAGCGTCATTATCGTTCGTGTATTTCAACGCAAGAGTTTTCATTTTGTCGTGGAGTGATTCTGCACGATACATTTCTCCGCTAGGCCGTACAAACTGATCATAGTTCACTGATTCTGAACTTTGAAATAGCCAAACAGATATAGGGTCACTCTTACTGATATTTCTGATAAAATCAAATATATAATCATTATAAAATCTAACTTCTGTCTCGTGGAAATATTATCACCGTGGACGTCCATGCGTGTGAGTTATGATCAATAATCGTTATCGGGACTCCCCTTGATTCACATTTCGATTTATATAAAATCTCTCCGGTTAACGTCTTCACTGTTATTGGGAATTTTAATTTCTTTCCCAGCTCAGCAACGTCGCTGACAGACGCTCCCGTATCTTTAACTGTTTCTGCCAACGTATTTATTTTTTTACGTCTTAGATCCGTTAAACCGTTTCCACGTATTGCGTTTGTGAAGTGTTTTGTAACTCGCTCAGCTACACAATTTAAGCGAAAAATTTCATCGGTTTGAGATCAGTAACGCTAGGTTTATCATTCAGCGGATATATCGCATAAACAACTGCAGTCACAGGATATGCTCGTTCATAATATGGTTTGTCGATACCAGTCAATGTTCCTGGTTTGGAATTTTTATTCAACGTGACGATGCTACTTCCAACACGTACACGGACAGGGTCACGTTTGTCACGGATAATCCAAGTGTCGTCGTCTGTCTGCACAATAAATTATATTTGAATTAAATATCTTTGATTGTCGAGATAGTTAATAATTCTTCCTGCGCGCGAATCATTCATTGCAGCATCGACAATATTTTTGATTCTGAATGTTAACCACACATGATCCGCGTCATCATCGTGAAATTCCTTCTTGGCTTCACGGATACGATCAGTTATATCCTTATTTGCTAAAGCAAGATCTTGCATCGAAAAACTAAATTTAGGTTTCAGCAGTTTGTCAAGATCAAATCTGGCTTTATAGAGCTTAACTGCATATAATCTCTCAAACTTCTCCATATTATAATTAAGACAAATATATATTTAAATTGAAGTATAAGTACATATATAATGATTAAAGCAAAGAATAACGGTAACTGAATAATGATTGGCTATACAACTCCTTGTAACAAAGCTTGTGTAAACGAATTCTGTGGATATCATATGCAAAGCGTTCGACATAGCAGTCTAGGACCAAAACCGTGCTTAAAATATGGTGTTGGGGTTAGAGAAGAAACTCAGTTATGTGTGCAATGTGGTGGTAAAAAAATACAGAGAGCTGAAACGATATTATGATAATAAAAATAACGCCGATGAAGTCGAATCTCCCATAAGAAACGCCGAAGATTATCTCGCCAGATTGTCAAAATAATGATTTAAACAAATTATATTATTATACAAATGGAGCAAAATGAATTTGTGAAGCATCCGATCATCAAGAATCATGAGACATCTCGTGATGGTGTAATCATTAAAAAAAAACAGTCGGTGCTGTTACTAATACTGGTTATCTTAGATTTAATGTTGGGAATAAAAATTATCACTCACACAGATTCATCTACGAGTGTTCTTACGGAGTAATTAATGATGGACTTGTGATCGATCATATTAATTCAGATCCAAAGGACAACTCTTTATTAAATTTGTAAGCTATCACATAGAGTCAGAATACTGCACGTGGTGGTACTGGCAGTAATTGCAAGTCTCCTAGGTCAGTTATATCCACAAACGTAGAGACAGGCGAAGAAATAATATTTCCTTCGACATATGCAGCTGGCAAATATTTTGATATTCAACGTGCTTCAATATATTTTGTCGCAAATAACATATATAGATCAGCATTTTCAACAAAATAATATCAGTGAATTATATTTTAATACGCTGCCACTTCTGAATAAAACAAGAAAATATTTTTGAATTTTATTGTAGTTGACGAAGCGAGATAACTCTGTCAAGTAAATCTCTCTCTGATAGAGTAATTAAGCAGTTGTCCCGCTTGTTACTGCGTAATGTTACAGACCCGTAGCCATTTTTTGTGTCATCGTAATCGTATTTTTTATCCTGCTTGATATATCTCTCTTTCCTGTATGTTACTTCGTCCCTGATAACTTCAGAAAAATAATGAATATATCGTTCACAAATTTGATGTGTAATTGTGTATATCTCAACTGTGTGAATCAATACAGCAGCAAGTTATTTCTAGACAGCAGTAATACATTACCATCTGACAGATTCATTAAGTTGATTTATCGACCGATGTTAGAATCCTTGGCAACGGTTGATAGCAGTACACTTTAACTCGGCATGAATGTGTGTAATATTGTAGATTTCACGATTTAATTTTATACAGTATATTTGGAAATTGAAATAAATCCACACTACAGTTTACAATAATTGTGATTTTATTTAGTATACTGGTCGCATGTAGGTTGCCTGCTTATTCAGCATTAGGTAACCTCATGATAATTCCTGAAACGTGTACTTGTAAGAATCAGACAGTGGCACAGTGTTATAACGTTGGATTATCATATTGAGGCCTCGCGTTCGATTCCCGTAACAGACGTATTGTCAACGGGGCGGTAGATGCCAGTATTTCTTAAAGTGGTTTTTTTTCCAAACCCCAATGAATTTCATGTACACGTCCTCACCACGTCAAACACGTGGTGGATGTTGTTTTGCACTCACCCCGGGTTTGATATTGGGGGAAGTGTACATGAAATTAAACAATATGAAAACTGGAACCCCTCAAAAATAAACAGTAGGATGATGAAAGCTCTTAACCTTGTGACCTTACTGAAGGGTATACCCCACACAAGACATTCAGAAGGAATTGTCGCCAAAAGAGAAAGTATCATGAGGTGCCTGTGGGCCATAAGAAAGGCCTTTACAGAAAACTAGGGTCGACCAAAAAAAACTAAGGTCATCAACGGAAAGACCCAAAAAACTAGGACCTCATGACTTTATACTGGCAATGAAGGGACCCCGTGGAATGGTTGACCGATCATCATTGCTGATGTTTATTTTTTGTTTATTTTGTTATTACTATTACAACTATTATTATTATTATTATTATTATTATTATTATTATTATTATTATTATTATTATTATATTATTATTATTATTATTATTATTATTATTATTCTGATTCAGAAATATTTTTATTATTATTCTGATTCAGAAATATTTTTATTATTATTCTGATTCAGAAATATTTTTATTATTCTGATTCAGAAATATTTTCATTTTAAACAAATATTTATTGTATAATAAATCATGAAGATATTAATGTTATTATTTCTGCGATTGAAAAATTGCAACATGACGGTATAAAAATATCTGATGAACTTAATCCTCAGAAAATTACGTGTGATTTTAAATCATTACCAAAAAAAAAAATTGAGAATAAATACACATTACCTGCCGATTACAGATTCATAAAGTTAATTCAGCAAGTAATGTTACAGTCGCTGGCAATAGTTACAGATACACAGGTGAAATTATTTGCCCCTCTTGCACACTCAATCGAAAAGATTAGATCCGAATTGTCTCACGAACACGAAACAAAAAGAACTGTGAATGCTTGTATAAGACAGTTGAGGGAGATTATGTCTGCTTGTAATGTCAGTGATGATTGTGGTTGTGAAAGCGCCGTCACCAGTAACTATAGTGACGACGAAACTAACTGTCACAGTGACTGTGGTACCAGCTAAACAAGAGGGATAATTCATTTCTGAATACAGTAAAAACAATATGTATTTATATTTACTCAGAATCAGATTTATTTTTTATTCTGATAATAATAATATTTATTTTTATTCTGATAATAATATTTATATTTTATTCTGATAATTATTCAGATTCTGATTTAATCCACTGACAGCTAATTACTTACAGACAGCACACACACAAAAATAAATCGCAAGTCACGTAATCAAGCGGGACAACTGCTTAATTATTCTATCAGAGAGAGATTTACTCGACGGAGTTATCTCGCTTCATGTGTGTGTATATACTGATCTCTCACCGATGATAGAGAACCCAGAATGAGTAAACTTCTATCATTTGCCTCAATTTGATGACGGATCAGTACATTTATTAATATTATTATATGATATGTACCAATCTGTTATCCATAATAGAGACCTCGGAATAAATAATATCCTTCTCTGTTATAAATTATACAATTCTGATAATTATATTTATTTTTTATTCTGATAATAATAATAATAATAATAATAATAATAATAATAATAATAATAATAATAATAATAATATCTTTTATTCAGATAATAATATTTACTCAGAATCAATTTACTCAGAATCAGATAATAATAATTATTTTTTATTCTGATAATTATTCAGATTGATTTATTCTGATAATAATAATAATAATAATAGTAATAACAGTAATAATAATAATAATAATAATATTTATTCTGAATCAGATAATAATAATAACAATAATAATAATAATAATATTTTTTATTCTGATAATATTTACTCAGAATCAATTTACTCAGAATGAAATAATAATAATAATTATTACTTTTTATTCTGATAATATTTACTCAGAATCAGATTTATTTTTATTCTGATAATAATATTTATTCTGAATCAGATAATAATAATAATAATAATAATAATAATAATAATAATAATAATAATAATAATTTTTATCCTGATAATAATATTTACTCAGAATTAATTAATTTACTCAGAATCAGATAATAATATTTATTTTTTATTCTGATAATAATATTTATTTTTATTCTGATAACTTATTAACATTTTTTCTTTGTTCTACGATCTTACATACAGATTTATATTAAGTGATTCATTTCTCAAATCCAAAAGGTGTCCGATCTGGTCAGTAAGTTTGAAATGTATTCTAGATAACAGTGGATTATGACATCTCAGATAAACGGGATTAATTGGTTCTGATACAATTAAATATCCTGGTGGTACTCGTGGGGTAAATGATTATAAAATGTATCCTTGCTGGGCCTGATTGGATTTTTCAAGATCAACTTGATAGGTGCCATCAATAACGTCACATACTAGATTAACTGCGATCGTCGATGTGATATTGACAATACCAGGTGAAATATGACGGCCGCCACCGTAAGAATCGTTGTTGTGTTTGAGAATATCTGGCGGTGGGTTTAATTTTCTCCATGCTTCAACGATTTTGGGAAAATATTCATCGATGATATCTTCTACGGTTTTTCTCATCTTATCGATGTTAAATTATGGAAGTTTATATGTTAGTAGATCTGCCTCAGTTATTTGACTACTAAGCAAGAATAATTGTTTATACGTTGTACCAGCAGCAATTTTATCATCGTCGCTACTTTCAATTACCACTTGTATGATTTTTCGATGATAATTCTCAAAATCTGATGCTACTTTGTTCATGTGTTCTATTTGCTTGACGATTTCAAGTTGCAGATAGGAGTTAATGAGAGGATATTCGTTAATATAACGAGCAAATGTTTGGCGTTGTAAATCACTTATTCGTTTGTGTTCATCATTGATGGCACTAAAATGATATCTGATAATATCGTCCATAATAAACCTGTAATCTTCATAATTCCACACCAAGATACCTCTTCTTCCACTACCATATTCCTCTTCAATTTGTATTGTAAGTTTAAATTTTGGTATTGATGTCCATCTTCCATATATTGGAGTTTTACGAAAAATTATTGTTGGTAGTAAAATCAGATTTTTAAGGTTTTGGAGATCCATTATAAACCGACGCAGCATCAGGACATCCTAATACAGTTCTAATCGATGACTGATAAATATCTACAATATAATCTGGCGTAGAAATTTCTATTGCCGCTGATAATGTTGGTTCATGAATAGTAATAGCTATTTTTGATTCTTTTCCTGTAATAGATTTAATTCCGCGTTGGAACTCATCGTTGATTTGTTCTATTTGATAACCGCCCGTTGGAATGCCAACAACCTGCCAATCGGGAGTTCCATTGTCCTTATTTTTATTTGCAAATGCCAACAAATTATTTGCGGGTAACCCACAGAATGATTTTGATCTGATATTTGGCCAACTGTAGTAAACTCGTAATTGTGCTAGCGCTATTTCGTTAGCTTGAATTGCAGTTGGAAAAATCAAATTAAACTCAGGATTGGTTGAACTGGCTGATATCATTGTTGTCTTTAGTGGTGCTGTATTAAAGACGATTTGTTGCAGTAGTTCGTTCGATGATGACATTAATATTACTGCTATTATCTTAAACCGGGAATTTGATCTTCTATTTTTTCGTCAAATACTTCATTGTAAATTTTTATCATCATTGTGAACTCCTCATCGGATATTTTACCATCACTGAGATACGACGAGAGATACGATGATAGTTTAGAATATGCTGACATCGCCGTGTGTAGTTTTATTGTATACTCGTGTAATTTTGTGTTTGTGCATGTAGCTATCTTCTTCGCAATAATACTGAAAATACCAGCAATTGTCGTTGCGGCTGAAACAACGATTGTTACAACTGCAGGCGCGGTCATTGTTATTGTTGATAGCAATACTCCGATTCCAGCGACAACGGTATAAACTGAATAAACAATTATATCAATGACAACCACACGTCTGCGACATTTTTTTACTTTTACTGTATGATCGTCAACGATATTTTTTAGTTTAGTTTGCCATATACATACTTGATTGTATCTGTAACGAAGAACGTCGATTGGATTTTGATTCATTATACTTTTATTAAGTGATTAATTGAGGTGTTTCAGCGACAAATTCCACACACCACCAGTAAGACGCTGTGGTAAATTTTTTTCAGATGGTTCCAGTATAAATATTTCTTCGGCATCTTTATTTAACACAATAGACACAGTTGCAGAAAAATCATCGGTTGAATGACGCCATGGATACGTGGTAAAAATCCTAAATTTTGCAGAGCTGAACACGGACAGCCTGTACACACCAGTAACCGTCACGGTGTGTCTGATAGTGCTATTTTGCTGTGATCATGTTGATGATCCTGATGATACTGTGTATACCACATTAGCAATCTGTTCGCCGTGAGGAATTTTAATCAGATTAGTTTTTTCAACGATATCAGGATTTCCACTGACAATATCGTTGAGTCTCGCATTAATATCAGAAAGTTTAATATCAACAACTGCTGGACTCCCCAAAAAATTCATTAATGGCTCTGTTTATGTTCCTACGAAAATTCAGAAACGTTTGTACATGATTAGAAAAGTCAGTTCTAAATGCGGTCGTCGCATCATTGATTGCAATTAACGAGTTCATCATTGAAAGGTCTTTATCATCGACATATTTTTTGTTGCAGCGTCGAAATCTGATTCTGGTGTTCTGAGATTATTAATACCATTGTTATTCATGTTGAGAAATACACGCATAATACCACCGTTGGCTAACACAAACTTAGATTCTTGATCATCATATTTTTTTTTGCTGCGTCGAAATCTACGGCGGGATTTCCAAGGTTAATAATTTTATTATTAATCATATCAAGATTACCAGTCATTGAATCACCTGTTTTTTTTATTCCTTCATCTATACTATCTCGTACTGACGATGGAGTAACAACACTGGGAATTATTTTACCATCTTTGCCGTATATAGCTACGATATTTTCCTTTACTCCTTGAGCTCTAACAATAATATCGTTGATTGAAACATTACTCGTCATTAATTTTCCTTCACGGTTTTGAAATACTATAAGTTCGTTTGGATCAATATTTGCAAGATTTAAGAGGTCAGATAATTCATCA
>JAECUM010020671.1:0-46777 GCA_016617855.1 Megalonaias nervosa | reverse complement strand
GGTCAGAGGCATATCATCTATACTTCATGCCCCATGGAGGGGGTCAGAGGCATATCATCATTACCTCATGTCCAAAGGGGGGTGGGGGTCAGAGCATAAATGTAAAAAAGTTGTAATGACATCTTTAATATTTTTGGACCAAACTTCATATCTTCAAGTCATCACAGGAAGATGCAATGGAGTTTGCATTATGACCCTGAGCCATTGTGCGAGTGCAGGTGGGTGTGAGGGAGATGAATTTGAAATATGTTGTGAAATGTTTGGGGATTTTTTTTATGGCAAGTAATTACCGTTGCTTTAGTGTGTATTGATCACTGTGCTGTGTGTATTGATTATTGTGCTGTGTGTATTGACTACTGTGCTGTGTGTATTGCTGTGTGTATTGATTATTGTGCTGTGTGTATTGATTATTGTGCTGTGTGTATTGACTACTGTGCTGTGTGTATTGCTGTGTGTATTGATCACTGTGCTGTGTGTATTGCTGTGTGTATTGACTACTGTGCTGTGTGTATTGCTGTGTGTATTGATCACTGTGCTGTGTGTATTGATTATTGTGCTGTGTGTATTGACTACTGTGCTGTGTGTATTGCTGTGTGTATTGATTATTGTGCTGTGCATATTGATACTATGCTGAAGTTGGTGATTCTAAATGATCATTTTGTTTGCATTTAGATTATTATTGCATTATTTAGATTTCTTAAAAAGTGAGTATGCATACATACATGTTTGTATGGAAATCTTCTGAATTATAAGTCATAAAAATGACAAAAAGTATCAAAGGATATGAATTACACGGTTCCACTGGGGACAGATATGCATGGTAAACAGATCTTACTATGCTTTTAGCATTACTGGTCAGAAGAGCTGAAGGAACTGCCGTCCTTTCATTATTGTTATCGATTCACCTTCTACTCTACTTAGAGGATTTCCTTTTGATTGTACACACACATTTATCCCGGTTGGTACTCAGTGAAACTGATGCCACTCTGACATCCAATATGGCTGCTACAGTATTGAAAATCTTGTTATTACCACTTCCGCAGAATAGATAGACATATCAACATGGGATTTTTCACTGGAAGAATTCATGTGATATCTACTTGGTCCTCAGTGAAGGTGGTGCCAATCTGACACAGTATGAACACCGTGGCAGCCATCTTCAGAATCATGTTTTGATACGTCTTCTAGACACAAAGTCCTATCATCATGAAGTTTTGGCCAGAAGACCTGTGATGTCTAGTTGGTCCAGATTTTACCTCCAGTATGGCCACCACATTGACCATCTTGAAAATTGTGTTTTCACTACACCTCCCAGATGGATGGTCATATTAATGTTGGGTTGTCATCAGAAGAACTATTCAGTTGGTCCTAAACAAAAATGGTGCAAATCTGAAATCCAGTATGAGTATCATGGCAGCCATCTTGAAATTTTATCACTAAACAGAAAGTCTTATTGACATGGAGTTTTCAGCAGAAGATTTTCTTATGAGGTCTGGTTGGCCCTAAATGAAAATGGTGCCAATCTGCTACCTTGGTACCTAATTTGAAACTTGTGTTACCACTACTTCGAGCATGATGGTAATATCAACATGGAATTTTCACTCTTGAAAACTTAAAATGGTGTGTGGTTAGTCCAAAATTAAAACTTTTCAAATACAGCAACCATCCAGAAAATCTTGTTCTTTTTGACAATTTGAGTATCAGTGTCTACTAATATTGTAATGCTATTTATATTCAGATTCAATGTCTTGAATCCAAAAACACATAGAAACCATTCCTCATAATGCTAAAACAGTGCTGTAAAGATGCTACCCTGACATACTTAAACATGCAAAGAGTGCTGTAAAGATGCTACCTGACTTATTTATACATGCAAAGAGTGCTGTAAAGATACAGCCATGACTTATTTAGACTTGCAAAAAGTGCTGTAAAGATGCTACCTTGACTTATTTAGACCTGCAAAGAGTGCTGTAAAGATGCTACCCAAGGTTATTTAGAAATTTAATCTCACATTTAAACATTTAAGCTTAGACATTGACAAAGCTTGCTAGTAGATTCCCATTGGTCGGTGTTTCTACTCAGGATTTTCTGGATTCTTCCTCCACCCAATGTACTGACTGCCATGTATAGTCTATCATGTGCTGAAACATGTTATTAAAACCATAAGAATCAACCAACATATCAGTATGAGTAACCAGGGAAGCTACAACTCCTGCATTAATTTAATTTCATCTTTTTTACATGAGTACCTCATTATAAATCCCCTCAGTATACTGCAGCTCCTTTCATAGCATGGGTATAGTCATGGATTCCATATACACTGATCTCTCATTATAAAGTTGTGTGTGTTGCTGCCCCTGCTATAACATGGCATGGATTCACATTTAGTGATACCTCATTATAAAGTTGTGTGTGTTGCTGCCCCTGCTATAACATGGCATGGATTCACATTTAGTGATACCTCATTATAAAGTCCTGTATATTGCTGCTCATCTTAAAACATGGGTATGGTCAAGGATTCCATATACACTGACCAATCACAATAAAACCCACTATATACTGCTACCATTATTCATATAATATGGACATGGAGCCCACATACAGTCACCCCTCATTATGAAGTCCTCTGTGTATTGCTGTCCGTCTTATGACATGGGTATGGCCATGGATCCCATATACACTGATCCCTTAATATAAATCCCCTCTATGTACTGCTGCCATTATTCCTATAACATGGACATGGGTCACATATAGTGATCCTTCATGATAACCTCCCCACCCCCCATATACTGCTGCCCTTTTATAACATGGGTGTGGCATTGGGTCCCATATACACTGCACACTAATTATAAATTCACTCAGCATACTGCAGATCTCTCATAAACAGTGGTTTGGTCATGGATCCCATATACATTTGTCCCTCACTATAAATCCCCTCTGTATACCACCACCCCTGTCATAGCATTGGTATGATCATGAGATCCCATATACATTGTCCCTCACTATAAATCCCCTCTGTATACCACCACCCCTTTCTTAGCATTGGTATGATCATGAGATCTCATATACATTTGTCCCTCACTATAAATCCTCTCTGTATACCACCACCCCTTTCTTAGCATTGGTATGATCATGAGATCTCATATACATTTGTCCCTCACTATAAATCCTCTCTGTATACCACCACCCCTTTCTTAGCATTGGTATGATCATGAGATCTCATATACATTTGTCCCTCACTATAAATCCCCTCTGTATACCACCACCCCTTTCTTAGCATTGGTATGATCATGAGATCTCATATACATTTGTCCCTCACTATAAATCCTCTCTGTATACC
This sequence comes from Megalonaias nervosa, assembly GCA_016617855.1. Classification (NCBI taxonomy): domain Eukaryota; kingdom Metazoa; phylum Mollusca; class Bivalvia; order Unionida; family Unionidae; genus Megalonaias; species Megalonaias nervosa. Next base: position 43,437 of record JAECUM010020671.1, on the reverse strand, counting down.
ACCACCCCTTTCTTAGCATTGGTATGATCATGAGATCTCATATACATTTGTCCCTCACTATAAATTCTCTCTGTATACCACCACCCCTTTCTTAGCATTGGTATGATCATGAGATCTCATATACATTTGTCCCTCACTATAAATCCCCTCTGTATACCACCACCCTTCTCAGCATTGGTGTGATCATATATCTGTCTGCATGGTTTTGTCATTGCTGTTCATTTAATCTGATTTTAGTTCTTAGCTATTGACATTGTTTCAAGTCTGTTTCATATTTTATTTGATGATGTCAGGTTATACAAGAAAGGGATAACAAATGCAAAGAAAATTATGGTTTTCCAGTGGAAGTAGATCACAAATGCAGAGAAAATTACTGTTTTCCAGTGAAAGTTGGTCACAAATGGAGACAAAATTATTTTTTTCTAGTGAAAATGGACAAAAGAAATTTACATGTATAACTATTTGCCATGGATTTATAATTTACACATCCAGTTCAATAATTTTTTTCTCACATTCCTATGTATGAATGATTGTATATTTCAGCATAAAACACTTGTGGAAGATATCTCTATCTTTATGTGACTGCTGGTGTCAGATAGATAAAGCAGTTTTCAAATTTGTTACACATTTTTAAACTTTTGGGACATGAGACTTTTTTTATGATAAACCTTGTTATAATAATTAATTAAAACTAGGTTGAGGTAGACAAATGAAATTTAGTATGCAAGTCTATATATGTATGTAGATGATATGCTTACATTTTCATATGATTATATCAATTTTTCAAATGTCTTAACTTTTTCACTTGTTCTGTTTTGATTTTTGGGTCTGCATTGGGGGCATTTATGTTTTACAAACACCAGTCTAGTAAATTTTTTTGTATAAACAAACACATAAATGTAAAAGATAATAAAAGCTTATCAGTAATGTTACCTATTTGTGTATAATGCAGTTCCTACTGTGAAAACTGTGGATCTAAGTCTGCCAACATATATATTTAATGCTGTGAAGGTCTGTACTGGACCCAGGTCTGCCAGCATATATTTATCACCATGGACCCAGGTCTGCCAATATATATATATATATATAATGCCAGCAGATGAAGGTCTGTATAGGACCCAGGTCTGCCAACAAGCATATAACACCAGACTTTTTACCTACATCTGTCATCATATAATACAACAGATGATCTGTACTGGATCAAGATCTGTCATTATATAATACAACAGATGATCTGTACTGGATCAAGGTCTGCCATCATAAAATATGACAGTAGATCTAGAAACTCTATATTGGACCCAGGTTTGCCACCATATTGTACAGATGAAAGCCTGGACTGTTCCAGCAAAATCATAGTATAGGTTCTGATCTGCCAGAATAAGATTACAGCAGATCGGGGTCTGCACAGTTCAACATGTGCAGTACTCAATTAAATACAGGAAATAATGATGACTGTTGTATTGTTTTTACTTGTATATCATTTCTAACATTGTAAAGTTGTACTGAGTGAAGCTGGTTATTTCAAGGACTTGTTTCTTTTATTTTAATTTTGTTTTGTATTTTTTCAAGTTTTCAATATTTTCACTTGTGATCAGTAATTAAATTTTTTTGTATTTATTTAAAGTTCTTAAAGATGTGAGAAATACATCAGAATGTGATGATTTCAGTGTTGGGCTTATGTGCAAAATTTAATCTTGTGGTAACTTTAAATGGCCTTAATGAGGTTTACTTAACTTTAGGACATTTGAGCCTATGTGTTGGTTTGTTGTCCAGTGTCCAGCTGTTAGCAAGTGGCCTTTTATTTGAACAGTCATTCTAAGGTCCTGATGGGCCTCATTGAAAATGGAGTCCCAAACAGTCACTCTAAGGTCCTGATAGGCCTCATTGAAAATGGAGTCCCAAACAGTCATTCAAAGGTCCTGATGGTCCTCATTGAAAATGGAGTCCCAAATAGTCATTCTAAGGTCCTGATGGTCTTCATTGAGAATGGAGTCCCGTTAATGTTGAGAGTAGCTGTAGCTGCCAAGGCAGCTTTTGCTGACCTGGTAACCAGAGCAGCAGCAAGTTGTAGGTTTTGTCCATGTAGATTGTCAGAAATTATCCAAGATACCAAAGTAAATTCATACCAGGTTTTCATCCCAAGATTACAGAAAACATTCCATTTAGGCACACATTTTAAGATCATCTCCCAATTTATATAATGTGACACTGCGACCAAAACCCCCAAAACATTCCTATTTTAGGATGTACTAAAACTCCAGTATTCTGTGAAAGCATGGTAGCTTGAGAATGTGTCATTGGATTATATATGCCATTTCTGGTGCCTCATCCCCTTTTCCTTTTGCAAAGAAATAGTAATGCCTTTTTGATAACTTGCCATAAAACCAACTCAGCCAGATGAATTTTAGAGATTGTTTTGGGGGACTTGTTACTTCTACCGATGTTTGATGACTGACCTTTTTGCAAAAATTGACCAAAATTAAATGTGCCTGTTCTTACTGACATTTTAAGTCAGTTTGATACAGATGCTTTAATTTGTTGTTACCATGGATATAATAAACAATTAATTCCTCATTTAAGTATTTATTGTGTACTTGAAAGAAAAAATTATCAACTGTGTTGTTTTTCCAAATTTCTAGAATCTAGATATTGTATTTTGAGTGGAAATTTCTGTAACTGTAGTTTGGTCTCTCATGAGGTCATCATCACAGTTTTGTTAAGAACACATTAGCTGCCTGTTTTGTCTAATTAAAAACACATCAGCTGTTTTATCTAATTTAAAATACATCATCTGTTGTTTCATGTAATTAAAGATACAACAGCTGTTGGTTTTGTCTGATTAAAAATACATCAGCTGTCTGTTTTGTCTAACTTAAAACATTAGCTGTCTGTTTTGTCTAATTAAAAATACCTCAGCTGTCTGTTTTGTCTAAATAAATATACATCACCTGTCTGTTTTAGCTAATTATATACTTAAAAGTTCTCAGAAATGAGAAGTTGTACAAGGAAAAATAAAGGGAACAAATTAAAAGATAATAATAATTTTGTCATAAGCATGGCATCAGTGTGTTCTAAAAAGAATGGAATTTTGTCATTGTTAATATACATGTGCTTATAATTATTACATTTATTACATTTATAACATGTAGCTATTATATTTGTTTGAATGAGCATACATACAGTATATATATTTACTCATTGTGTTTCATACATGAAATTGTATATGTTCATAGTACAATCTGATTTGCTGCTTTGAAAAGTGGGGGTTGATCTGATTGGCTAATGTGAGATTAATATAAGGATCTGATTCACACAGACTCTTGCATGACTTAAGACATCTCTAGGAGTCACATGAGTGTCTGGTTGAACAAGACTACTTTGTTTAGTATGTCAGAATATGATTGTGATAAAAGATATGAACCTTAGTTTATGTGTAGTGAACTAATTGTTGATAAAAAAAAGTGTTTTTGCTATTCATGTATGTTCAACTTCATTTGTTAGCCATGTAATTATTCTGTAATTGATAACAATTGCAAATCATGTCAGTAGACATTGAAAAATAAAATATTCATAGATATATCATTTGCACTATTTCTATGCTTGCTTGTTTGTCTGCTTCTCTCTCTCTCTCTCTCTCTCTCTCTCTCTCTCTCTCTCTCTCTCTCTCTCTCTCTCCAGCACATTCAGATTTACACATGCATATAATTAAATAGGAATTTGGAGCTTTGGACAGTTTTTCCAAACAAAATATTTTATTCTTGGAAAAGTAGAAAATGCCATTAGAAAAGTATTGACACTAAAAACATAACCAACTATAAAATTCTGTAATGGCAATTCATGTATTAATTTTGATATAATTATCTAATTGATGTCACAAAACTACACAGGTATATGCTAAAACAAACAGTAATGGATCTGGTATGATTGCAGTCCGTTTAACAGGTCTTTGAGCTATACATCTTGAACATTACAAGACAAAGGTGAGTTATTTTGATATGCATGCCTTAAGGCAGAGTGTATTATGTTATCCACCCACCCATCTGCTACCAATTTTGTTGCTGCAGAGATGTTCACCATCTACAGTTACCAAACTGGCTTGGCATTGGGGTAAGGAAGAACCATATCAATTTGAGAGTCAAAAGGTTGATGGCTAAGGTTACTGTCGCTCAAGGAAGAAACAAGAACTCGGCACAAATACTCCAGTTTACCGCCATTCAGCCACCAAACTTTGTCATGTACTGAAGAACTCTGTCAATTTTGGGGTCAATATTCAAGGTCACATTGACTGAAAGAAGAAAATGGTTTATGCACAGTAACTTGAGTTCTCTAGATTAACAGTCACCAGACATTTTGGCTGGTTTGCACTTGTGGAAGGAAGAACCCTGCTATTTGTTTAGGTTAAAAGATGAAAGGTCAAGATCACAGTGGATTAAAGAAGAAAAATGGTTTCCACACAACAACTTTAGTTCTACACAGATACTTGGATCAAACATAGTGGGTGGTTTGCACTTTGGGAAAGGAAGAACCCTATTGATTTGGGTTTCAAAAGGGAAACGGTCAAGGTTGCTTGCTGAAAGAGAGAAACAGTTTCTGCACACTATGTACATTCACACTGGGCGAGAAATAAACATCTTGATTTTGCTGTGAAAGGTGAATATCAAGGCCACTGTTTTTACATAATAACTTCAGTTGTAAACAACATACCTTAAACAAGTTTGTGGAGGGCTTACGCTTTAGTTATGGAAAGTAGTATAGGAAAAGAAGATTATGAGCTCACATGTACATTTTTCCATGGTTTCTCTATGCTTTCTCTATGAGAGCAGACAGTGATCTCTTACTATAGGAGATGATGACACTGCCATCAGCTCACATCAGAGGAAAGAATTTTGTCAGTAAATTTTGTTACTGGAAAGAGCTTGTAGAGACCATGGTGTAAAATACAGGTGAGCCCAGTACTCCCCTTTTACTGTTATACTTATTAGAGTTGTCTATCCTTGCTTACATAAAAATGATGGCAGATGGGGGCCATTATCCAGTACAGTGAGTATAAATGAAGGCAGATGGTGATTATATAATGATTTTAAAAAAACAAAGATGTCGGTTAAATTTACTTATATATCATGGCTTGGAGACAGCATCAGGTCTATATGAAACTAACGAGAATGGATACTTGGCACATTTTGTGTCATAAAATTCTAACAAAAAATCCTAATAATAATAGTTACCTTCTCATAGTCACCTGCATAAGATGCCAGAAGGTATTGAGCACGCATAGATTTGTTTTTGAGTATTGGCATGGTATCAACCAAAAGACATGATCGATAATATGGCAACAAGTCGCATAATTGCATCGACAACTTGGAAGCTGTATCAAGACAAATTAATAATTGCGTAATGGGGATGGTAAACATAAAAGACACGTCCAGTATGCGCAACAAGTATTCATACAGGTGAACAAGAGGTTTTTGGCTCGTGTTCTGAGCATAGAATTCTTGAGGCACTAGCAGACACTCTATCTTATTTTGTTGCAGCAAGAACAGAAATAAGTCTTAATCGACAATTCGTGTTTTGCTGGTATTCTTTTTTTTTTTCTTTGAAGCCGCGTAAGGTTTTGTTTTTGTCTTGTATTATATCTCTAAACCTTTTTTAATTATTTTTTTGGTTAAATCTTATATAGAACGTGCAATTAGATATCATATTTATACTGGCCGCCTGAACAACGCACCTGCTCTACAGTATATACGAGGCAAATCAGCTTGACGAGATAAGACATGCCAGACAGAAAATATTCTTGTAAATCAGCCAAACAAAACTGGAGTTGCTGTATCGGATACATCACCTAAGACAATGATGGCTTGTATGAGTGTTCTCACGATGTACTACTAGATAATCTTTGTTTTGGACGACTTGAATGGAAATAGATCGGACAATCGCTTGGAAAATCTTGAAGTTGTCAACAGGAAGGAAAATTGCCAAAGAGGACGTCATGGCGATGATAACAATTTTAAAGAATCTCGACCCATAGAATCGACACATTTAGAAACCCAGGAGCACGAATGATTTGCTGGAATAACTTTTGGTACGCATAGAGGCACCATATATTCATCTTGTACCAGAACTTAAAAAACTTCTTACTCAAAAGTAAACAACGCGCCATACACTTTTAATTTCGCCTTAGCGTCATTGAAGTTTCGTTGTCATATAGATTGTACATAATATCTGTTGCATTTTTTATTGCCTAAATTATGTTCAATTCTGCAAGAATATTTGGCACTATCGAATTTGCTTCTTTCTTTCTTATGGGTAAATAGTCGAATTTTATTTGACATTGTCTTGGTTATCTGATGTGCACGAATTCATCTTGGCATATTGTTTTTCTCCAGATAGCGCAGCCACATAGTCGTCATGTGTGATAGTATTGTTGGCCGCTTTTTTCTTGATGCTTTGAACACGCTTATCTAATTCTTCTTGTATCTTCAGCAAGTACATCTTAGCTCATAGTGTATGGATTTATCCCATATATGCTCTTCCTTAAATTTCCCCACAATTTTTTTGTTACTCACATCAAGGAATTTACCTAGCGTGATATACTCATCGGGATAGCCCGATAAATCAAGTTTTCTCTGCACCGTGAACATATTTTTTAAACATCTGGTGACCTAATTTCATAACAATGAATCTGTATCATTAAGCAGCAGCTTGGTCTGGTCGCCATATTTGTTCTTGATCGTATTGCAATGAAATTCATATATGCAATACTTCGAACGCTCGAGCATCGCAAATCCAGCATTAATAGGCTTGTTTAATTTGAAATTTATTGTGGGTTTTTTTTATGGTTTGCGACGAAATTTTCGTCAAAAATCTTCATTGAGACGAGGGCAGGGCCTGTTACTAACAGATTATGCCTCGCTACGTCATTTTCTAATACCCTCCATCGTTTTTCCTAAAAGTGAATTATTCATTAGTTTGACAACAATCTAGTTAAATATCATTTGTCACAGCTGCTTGTGGCAGTTTGCTACCAGGCAAGGTGGCTATTCTCGTTTACTGATAACTGCCCAGGCAGAAACTTTATGCTTTTGTAAGCACGCATCTTTTCAAACTAAAGTTTCTTGCTGACTCGAGATAGCAGGTTGTCTAATTCCAGCGCGTGATAGATTGAAGGAGTTACCATTAGAATCCAGAGAGATCACTTAGTAATAAATACATTGTACGTCGTCTACACCAGCTAGACTATACATATAAGTGATAGGATCAGCTAGCTCCATAACAAGTGTTTGCTTGACACCTCTGAATCCAGTATCTGTATCACGACAAAAGCAAAATATAGAAATCAGAGGCAACGGCATGCCAACTTCACTATGACTGTCAGTAAGAGCACATCTCATTGCAAATCCAATACTAACGTCTTATTAAGTTGGTCAGTGCAGTTCTGATCGCATCACCAATACAGCAGCGGCATCTGCTTCCGGACCGGCAGTATTTAATATCAGTCTATTTTCTAGGCCAGCATCATTTTTGCCAGGCCATTCCTGCATTACTCATATCCTTGTACCAAAACATATATGTATGACCAACTTCTGCTCTGGTCATCGGTCATTGAAATCAAATTCATAATTGTGGTAGCAGCAAGCAGATAGTTGTCAATGTCCTGGCTGTTTGATATTAAGCTGATCGATGTCGCGCAGTCTTCAAGAAGCTTCAGACGTTATTTGCCAAAGCTACGTTTGTATTTGTTGGAAACTTAGCAAGTGGAGAAGCAGTAATTTGCAATTATAACCTAACTTCCTGCAAAGCTTTATATCTCGTATCAATGATTCTTGTACCTGCTTTGTTCACTTGGTGCAACTCCTTGTCCATGTACTCGTATTCTGTAGTGGATTCATCAATAGGAGAGGCTCATAAAAGAGCTTGAAATACGGGGGCATATTTTGACAACATGATTTTATACCTATGTTACACAAAAATTCATTTTAGACAAGAGACCATCATAATATTTGACAAGTTTGGCAATAGTACCAATTTCAGATCGAGCTGATTCATACTTTCTCCGCCGCGCTTAGAGAATATGTTTTGGCTGTGGTAGTCATTGCACTCTCTACTTCTTTTCTAGGCGCACTTTCTTTTATAGCCTGCTTGACTATGCTCTAGGCAAAATTCTTTTCTTAAGTGTAGAATAATTTGGTTTGGTAAGTATTTTTTTTTTTTTTTTTTTTTTTTTTTTTTTTTTTTTTTTTTTTTTTTTTTTTTTTTTTATTTTATTTTTTCTTTCGACAACATTTTAGGCGCCAGGAATTATGGTTAGCAAAGTTCATTACGTCATCAGCTGGGGCAAGATACCTAAATGTATTGTTACTCTCTGTGACATTATGAAACGAATTCCAAATTTGAGCCGAAATTAACCCAATTTCATAGCGCGTGTCCTGAGATAAGTCAATGGGCGTTTTGTATCGGACAGTACAGTTACTGCTGTTTCCTGGAGCCAACCTCTAGTTGAACTAAAGAGTTTGCGACATGGCAATACTAAATCATTGTGTAAAACTTTGTATTTGGGATTACTAAGTAAGTTTTGCAGAGGTAAGTGATCTAGTATTTCAGTGATTCGTTCTCAGTTTCTTTTCCAAGGTTTCCTGCTTGTTTACTTGCCACAAAAAACCGTAGCCATGCGACAAGCTCTGATGAAATTTTATTATAATATGTTCCTTTGATGATTGTCCCATTTTTCTTTCTTTTTTGTTGTGCCTTTTTTACCCTTTTTTGTTGGAGACGTCGTTGGCCATTACCGTACCGCAGGTGGCGGTGCTTTTAATGGACTCGACTTAAGTACCTTTTCAAATGCGGCTAGATTTTGTGCTACCACGTGTGGCAATGTACGTCACCAGTCATTTCAACAGCCCTACTTTTCTGATGCACTTCCGTCTCTCTTATAATTTTGATGTTGTTGCCTAAGATCCCTATTCAGCTATGCCGGTTATTCAAAGTGGGGTATAATGATAATAATAATAATAATGAGGACTTTGTATAGCGCCTAATCTTTAGAAGCTATAAGCGCTTTACAACATTTGACAAAAACTTTAAAAAAAAAAAAAATTAAAAAAAACCACATATAATGATATGATTACAAAAATAAAAACAAACACCACGAAAGTAGAAACAGAAAATATGCTGTAAATATTTAAGGTAAGGATACATTATTAGGTCTTTAAGTCTGTTCTTGCAGTTGAAATAGGTGAGTTTTAAGAGCGCTCTTGAATGAGATCACTGTGTCTTTGTGTCTAAGTGCAGTGGGCAATTCGTTCCACGTTGCTGGGCCCTGGTATGCAAAAGAGCGTTGTCCATATGATTTCATCTTCATAGTGGGAATAATGAGAATACGAGTGTCAGAAGAGGAGCGTAAGCATCTTGCAGGTGTGTACACATGGGTGACGTCAGATAGGTATGCTGGACTGGAGCCCGTCAGTGAAACGTAGCACAGAGAACAAATTTTGTGTTTAATTCTGGATCGTATGGATAGCCAGTGTAGGGTACAGAGCAGAGGAGAGGCGTGCTCTGATCGTGGTACTCTAAGGATGATCCGAGCAGCTGTATTTTGAACTTTTTGAAGTTTCTGAAGTAGATATTGAGACGAACCAGACAGAATTGAGTTACAATAGTCCAGTCATGAAAGTACTAAGGAACACACAAGTGTTTTAGTGGCATCAACTGAAAGATACTTGCGAATGGAGCTGATTCATCTCAGCTCAAGATATGCAGCCTTGCATATGTTCATGACATGTTGATGCAATGAGAGAGTACTGTCAAGAGTGACACCGAGGTTTCGTACTGACTGTGTGAATTTAATGTTGGTGTTGCTGATATTTATTGTCTGGGGTAAAGGATGTGAATGAGAAAGTCTTTGTGTTGTAATCAGGATGGCTTCAGTTTTATCATCATTCATCTGCAGCTTGTTACATGTCATCCATGATTTCACATCGGAAATACACCTCTCTACGCCTTGGATGGTAGCTTCAACTTCAGCTGGATGGCTAGATTTGTATATTTGGGTGTCATCAGCATACAATTGGTGAGACACTGGATGATGATCTATGGCACTTGAGAGTGGCTGAGTGTATAGAATGAAGAGAACAGGTCCAAGAACAGACCCGTGTGGAACACCACAGCATAGATCAACTGGGCTGGAGTGTTTTCCATTTGCAGACACAATTTGTGTCCTGTTGACCAAGTAGGACTTGAACCATAGTAAGGCCGTATCATGAATGCCAAATACATGCTGGAGACGGTGAAGTAATATATCATGGTCTATAGTGTCAAATGCTGCAGACAAGTCAAGGAGAGTGAGGACTGTAATCTTTCCGCCATCCAAAGCAGAGAAGGTCATTGACTACTTTCAGAAGAGTAGTTTCAGTACTGTGGCAAGGGCGATATGCAGACTGTACATTGCTAAAAAGACTGTTTGAATTCAGATGAGATACAAGTTGGGATAGAACAACTTTTTCTAAGATTTTTGACATGAATGGAAGATTAGAAGCTGGGCGGTAGTTCTTTAAATCATTACGGTCGAGTGTTGGTTTCTTCAGCAGAGGCTTTACAATGGCAGTTTTGTAAAATGATGGGAATTCCCCAGATGAGAGAGAGATATTAATAATATCAGTTAGTGAAGGCAATATTGGATCCAAGCACTCTAGCAGCAGTGACGTCGGAATCGGATCCAGTTCACATGAAGAATCTCGCGTTGTCCTTTATCCCAGTATCTGTTAAATTGAGTTATTTCTTTTCCTGCGTCCTGTGTTGTTCTAAGGGTGCCTGCATCAGGCGGTCGTCTCAGTAAGTGCACGTATTCAGACAGCAGTTCGATAGCATCATCTCGTACTCAACAATACTCATTCTTTCACGAGACAGCTTTTCTAGCGCAGAAATCTTTGGAGACAGTGTCTCAGAAAGTTTGTATGAGGACGTTCTCTTGTTCAGCTTTACTTTTAAATTTCAAATGGCCACAGGACAGATGGAACGTGGAATTACAAGTCGCCAAGCATAGTATTTGATCCGGAAATTTTATGTACATATCGCCAAAAGAAACCTTCAGCGGGACGGTAGCTCAACAGCTGCAACAAATACCGGTGGGTATATAAAATGTACACAGATGCCTGCAGACAAAATTGACTGCAGATTTGTGCATGTTTTAATGAATAGGCGATATCAGCCCGTAAACCACCATTCAGTTTCAATATAGGTGTGAGGCTGATTGATATATTAGCTTGGATTATAATTAGCTTATCACAGCTGAGTTCGTTATTCAGCAGCATGTTTAAAAGCAAGTAGGTCTTGCCTCGACTAGTTTGACCTTCTATAACGACAGTCAGGAAACAAAAGTTTGTGCTTTAATTTTGAAACGTCATCTGAATCAAAATTAATCACGTGCTTTTGTTGTAAGCAGACTATATATAATGAGTCATTAAACATGAGACACCATGACAGAAACGTTCAAAATCTCCGCGCAAAAAGTAACGAACGTGGCCGCGGCTACAGACAACAAAGATGCGACCAACAAGGAATACAGAAATATTCAACTGCAAACGTTTTGCAGACTGAGATGAACATTAGTTGTTTTAAGGGCGCATACTTTCTATAGGACAACATTTAGCTTTGGTAATAATTGGCAATACAATGCTGCAGTATGCGTCAGGTGTGCTGCCGCCATCTTGCGGAACTACGGCTGGTGATATCAGTATTGGGAATAAAGGATCACAAACTTGGTCACTCCAACTGTTTATAAAGAAGCGACAATCAAGAAATATATGGACGACAAATTTCTGAGCAATTTTACTGTACCAAAACCACCTACTGGCTTGAGAAGATTTGGTGTGAACGTAGAATTAAACAATGAGACTGCGATGAAATTTCGTTACACGACTACCATAGAAATGTATTGTGACAGGTAAACTGCTGGCTTACTTATTACGTTTAGAGCCGAGAATGGTTTCAGATGTGTGAACTGTGTCTGCGCACAAAGATTTCTGATCACTATTTCAATGAGCAATAATACGATTAAAGAATTAGCGACTCAATACGCACTGCAGATGTGGTCAATAAACAGTGTTAAACTATAGTTTGGATCGGGCAACGACATATTAGTCGACAATCCAGCTTTGACCAATGTGTTTATGGGGATGACATCAGATAACTTTGAAAGTTAATTCCTGAGTTTTACTTTGGATCGCAAACAAGGCGGAATTTTTGTACAGAGAAAATATGTGGTGGCATACAGTCCAATGATTATTCAGGCGCCAGAAGGATTCAGAATTTCAAGTAATATTAATGCGCCTACATTTGAGGTTAACAACGGACAATACATATGCTGTAACAAAATAATATGTAGATCTCGAAAGCGTAAAAACTTAAATGGCCACGCTCCAACGCTCTCGTCCAATACCATAAACGGAAGTGGATTTCTTGTAATTGCATCATCAAAATACTCTCACATGCACCGCAAAAAGTTTGTAGAAACTAGTTAATTTACATCCTGCTGAGTTTAAGGTAGACGAGGAATCTTCATTCAGTTGCTAATATGAAAATGCTAATCAAATGCAAAACGAAATTGCTGATTATGGAAAGATTTTTGTTTAAGTTTGTAACGACAAAAAGTCATTTAACCTCACTAAAAATAGAGATGACAGTAAGAAGTGTAATAAGTGAGCTAAATAACAAATAGAGGTTATTTCCTTTCTTACATACATACTGGATATATTTCATGGTATGGTACCAAAATGTGATATTTTAACGAGAGGCGATACCACAAGTTAAAATATGTCGTTTCTTGGGTACCACAAGATGAAATATATCCGGAATTTACGGATGAAAAGAAATGTTTCTTTTATTACATATCAGACTTGCTCCAAGATCGAAGCTTAGAGGACTAACCTCACTCTGCAACACAAGACCCCACCCACCCCTTTCGTAAATTCCCCTCACTTTCAAATACTGATCATATAAATATCAGTAACTTAAGAGAGCGGAAGAATTGTGTTCGCCTTATCAGAAATAATAAATTACATTTTTGACATTTTGAAAACTATTTGAAACCTATCTGAACACAAAGCAAGTCCGATTCAGCAATGCATCACAGCGGGTTTATCATTGTTGTCAAGGAAGTAAGGGCCAATAACTTCAGAGTGACGTCAACGTCAAAAATTTCTTCAGCAAACATTAATTTCCTTGTCTGAAAAGTAATGCAGTTTCTATTTATGTATTTTAGTTCACAAAATAATGGGGTTTTCTTTGGGGTTTTTTGTTTTTGCACTATAAGCTCTGTAGGTACAATCATTCGTCGCATGTCATGACAGGAAATCTCACATTCTCACATATGAGGATATAAGGCTGTACTTTTCACGTGTGAAAATATATGACAATAAATATTAAAATTATTTCGTAAATAAGTTTCTGTATTTCACACTTAGGTATATATATATATATATATATATATATATATATATATATATATATACACACACACACACACACACACACACACACACACACACTTAGGTAATAACAAAGCGATACAAACAACATTAGGGGCCAAAAATATCAGGCGCATGAAAATTGAATGCAAAAGAGAAGAGTGATCCTGCATGGACAAGCAAGATAAGCATTAAAAAACCCACTATAATAAAAATAAAAGATAACTGCGGAAAGGAGTCGGCAGAAGATTTTACAGACAACTTGACTTAGATTATGATGATGTGGAAACAATATTGCCGGTAATGGATTTGTTTGTTAAAGAAATGAAAAACCAGATTCTCCTGATTAGAGGAGCCAGGGCCTAATCAAGAAACAGAAATTACGCAAGTAGAGCCGTAACAGCCACAACAAGATGAAATTCCAGAAATCGTGCAGACGGCCGCTAAATTTTATTATCACATCATAAAGCACAAACTTATGACAACAATGTTCTTGTCGCGGCTCTTGTACATGTTTGGATAATTAACTCCAGAAGACAAGTTAGCACTTGCAGCATTTCGTGACCACACGATCAAAATATATACCAGCCACTTTGCTGGTGCTTCTTATCTGGGTGATGAAATATCAGGTCACATCTTGACTTACGCCACACACAGATTATCTTGACTTGCGCCACACACAGATTATTTTGACTTGTGCCACACACAGATTATCTTGACTTGCGCCACATACAGATTGCCAACAATCTTCTAAAGCTTATTGTGAACAACTTAGGTGTTGACCTTTCACCTATTTTGCTAAAGGGTATTGAAACTTATTTTATCATTGTTAAATCCAATCTCATTCATATATATATATATATATATATATATATATATATATATATATATATATATATATATATATACACACACACATATACATATATAGTTACGAGCCTATGCTCTTAAAATAAGTAACAGAAAAGTATGAAAGCCAACAAGCCTTCTTCTTCTTCTTCTTATTGTTATAGGGTTTAACGCCATTTTTCAGCACAAGACAGGCTATACATGGCGGCCAGTATAAACGGTGGAGGAAGAACCCGGGAAAACCCCAGAAAGAACCACCGACCCAGGAGAAGCTACCGGCAAGCTCTCTCACGTACTCACATTGCCTGAGCCTCGAACCCACGCAGACAATGGTGAGATGGCAGTGATCCGTAACGGTGAGCGATTTAGACCACTTGGCCACAACAAGCTTTGTAACATTTAACGAATAATTTATTTCCCAAGAATACAAAGTGAAAAGGAGATAAAAGAACTTACGGTATTGCGAATTAAATCCCAAAATAGACCAAGAATTACAGACACAAGTCCTAGTAATTTAAAGTCCTGAATAAAATTCAGTAGCTGTCCAAAATAAATCCAAAAACTGAAGACGATGATGTGTATGTGGTAGCTTATAGAGTGTTGATGTATCAACAGTCTTTTGTTGAATTACAGTAATATAATTCCCAGTTTTAATTCACTATGAATTCCAATTAATGTCTCTATCCAAAACCAAGACCTAGACCCAAATAAACATATTTACTTCTATTAATAATAATTCTGATTTTAAACCCATACACATAGAGAATCATTTAGCTATGTATTAGTTGTTTACACAGAATACAATATTATTTAAAAAATCAATTCGGGTCAAGCAGAATTCAGTTTTGGACAAGGTCAAGTCCAACATACAATGTTACATTCAAATAGCATAAATACTATGCAGAATTAATATTTAATACAAATAATACTATCATACAGGTCAGAGAGTTTTTAATTGTACTCTACGGAGATTTGAAGCCAGGTCCGCGTGTAAAAGGCAACCATTAATTCTGCCTAGTAATATCAAGCATTGTTAAAGCTACATTATAAATCCAAATAACACACAAGCACACTCTATAATTAATCCTATATGCCTTGATTTCTTTCATAGGAATCCGGAATAAATGTATAGATAGACGAGAATTAATTACTAGGTCGCCGTGCGAGTGTACCTGCTACGCAACGAGTACCATATACCACCGACTTTGTACCATAGTTTTTGGTGATGTGTGTTTAGACGTGATGGGTGCATGTGATTTGGACTTTTAACGTAGCATTACAAATTTTTTAGTCATATCGCTACGATGTCTGCAATGTGGCAGACTATAGTGATGCCTAGCACTGGGGCATCATGCCACAGACATGTAGCATCTTGTCCCACCCAGTCACATTATCCTGA
Organism: Megalonaias nervosa; assembly: GCA_016617855.1. Lineage (NCBI taxonomy): Eukaryota > Metazoa > Mollusca > Bivalvia > Unionida > Unionidae > Megalonaias > Megalonaias nervosa. The sequence continues at coordinate 27,732 of JAECUM010020671.1, read as the reverse complement.
CACCAGGCCGACCAGTTCTAACACTAACCTCTTAATGCTGAGCGCCGAGCGAGACAGCTGTTAGTACCATTTTTATAAATCTTTGGTATGATTCGGCCGGGGTTCGAACCCGCGACCTCCCTCATCGGAAGCCGACTTGGCGTGATGGAATATAGGCTGGTGCATGCAGGCAAGGCAATGAGAGCCGTTTACCCGCGGACCTTAGTTCGAATATCCGTAGAGTACGAATTAAAGATTCTCTAACCTGTATGATAGTATAAGCTGCTGTTGACTTCGTTAATGATGGTGTATGCTATGCTTAAGGATAAATCATCATTAGTAATTACATATGAAATATCACACTCACACCGTCATCATTAGCAATTACATATGAAATATCACACTCACACCGTCATCATTAGTAATTACATATGAAATATCACACTCACACCGTCATCATTAGTAATTATATATGAAATATCACACTCACACCGTCATCATTAGCAATTACATATGAAATATCACACTCACACCGTCATCATTAGCAATTACATATGAAATATCACACTCACACCGTCATCATTAGCAATTACATATGAAATATCACACTCACACCGTCATCATTAGCAATTACATATGAAATATCACACTCACACCGTCATCATTAGCAATTACATATGAAATATCACACTCACACCGTCATCATTAGCAATTACATATGAAATATCACACTCACACCATCATTATTAGCAATTACATATGAAATATCCGCTACCACACTCACACCGTCATCATTAGCAATTACTTATGAAATATCCGCTACCACACTCACACCGTCATCATTAGCAATTGCATATGAAATATCCGCTACCACACTCACACCGTCATCATCCGCAGCCAGAATCCGATGCTGATTACGAAACAAAACAAAAGTAGTATAGTAAAAGGAGAGTACTCGTCAGTCTCGTGCGTTTTTCCATTGCTTATATGACCCGTCTCCGATAAAACACGTCTGCAGACGAAATTCCTTTCCACTAATGTGAGTTGATACCAGTTTCATCATCTCCTAAGGAACGAGAACATCGTGCTCTCTTAGATTATATTGGAATAAAGCAGAAAGATCATGGAACAAAAGTACGATAGAGTTCATAATCTAGTCCCTATACTACTATGAAAGACTATTTATTTTGGAATCAAAAAGTCAATGGTCAGTATAATTGTAGCTCAAAGGAAAATTGTTTGTGTTTGTTTGTTTTGTTTTTTTTTGTTCTAGAATAAATTCCATTTCCAATCTGTATGGATCGATTGCACTTAGGGTAATAAAGAAACATATCGATTCTGGGATCCTGAGGTCCGAGATTATGGTCAAGGTAAGTATAGTAAGAAAGTAACGGTTTCTGCACTTTAAGTTTAGTTCAAGACGTAATACCTTTTTCCCAAGGTCGAAGTCATGGAGTCCCGGTGGTCAATATTTTCCAGAGCAAACCTTGCCCTAGTAGTTCCTACATAGAGGACTATTAAATACGTGGCGGGACTATAGTGAGCCGTTCACGGTGCATACGTACAGGACTATTAAATACGTGGCGGGACTATAGTGAGCCGTTCACGGTGCATACGTACAGGACTATTAAATACGTGGCGGGACTATAGTGAGCCGTTCACGGTGCATACGTACAGGACTATTAAATACGTGGCGGGACTATAGTGAGCCGTTCACGGTGCATACATACAGGACTATTAAATACGTGGCGGGACTATAGTGAGCCGTTCACGGTGCATACGTACAGGACTATTAAATACGTGGCGGGACTATAGTGAGCCGTTCACGGTTCCTACATGGAGGGTTATTAAATATGTGGCGGGACTATAGTGTGCCGTTCACGGTGCCTACGTTGAGGACTATTAAATACGTGGCGGAACTATAGTGTGCCGTTCACGGTTCCTACATGGAGGGTTATTAAATACGTGGCGTGACTATACTGTGCCGTTCACTGTACTTTTTTTCTAGGTTAAGTGAGTTAAGCCACGAAATAAAATCCTGGCATGTTAATTTATTTTAGCAAAAAATTTCGGACATAATATTTCATGGGTGGTTGGAGTTGCTATATTCATTTGTTTGAAGAGGTTTCAAAAACACTGCAATTTCATTATCATATTGTACATTGAAATTAGTTCTCAAAAGTTCTAATTATTTAGCAGTTGCTATCTTGCCCGCCGTTTAAAGCATAACTATACAATTCCTGGAAAATAACAAAAATCATTTACGCATTTTCATGCTCTAACTCAAACGAGTAAAACTAGTCACGTCTGACTGGCTAATGTTAGATCACTGATAAAAAAAAAAAAAATTGTCACGTCTGTTTGGTTAATGTTAGATCACTGATAAAAAGAACTGTCACGTCTGATTGGTTAATGTTAGATCACTGATAAAAAGAATTGTCACGTCTGATTGGTTAATGTTAGATAATTGGTAATTATAGTCACGTCTGATTGGCTAATGTTAGATCACTGACAAAAGGCTGCTGCTGGGCATAGTGATGACGACGATTATGGTGGTGATATTATTGTGCAATCTTTGCAATCGAGTAACTTACACGTAGCTATTAACCATCATAGCTGTCAGCTGGAAATCGGTCTTTCAAATCCATGTTGATCCAGCTTAATTAGCAATCTCTCGTCTGAACATGGCTGATAGTCATCTCCCAGCATTACATGTGTATTTATTGTTCCACGTGTGTTTATTTTATGTGTGTGTTTGTTTCTGTATATGTGTTTCACTGTCACCTAAGGATGACCCTGCTTTAGGTTGAAAAGATTTTTTTTCCCCGCGACGTTTTCCAACTTTTGTGTTCTAAAATGCCCCATTTTTTTCAACAGCATGATGCAAGTATTGAAAAGATTGATATATATGTTCATAATACAACTCAACTAACATTTTGGGTTTGGCCTGTCATAGGGCACTGTGTCGTCCCCCATAATGTATTTCCTTTCTTACTAATTAGCACAACCTTGGACCCGAGCTGAATGGCCCATTTCCTTTATTCGCAGCAGCTGGTTAGAGTACTTGGAGCAATGGGTATAATACAGTTTCTTATGTAATACCAGTGATTGGAGCCGGATAAAACACGTTTTCCTTTTTGTGACAAATTTTAGAAGAATTAAGTTCTGCCGTACTAACATGTGCAGCAAAGCTCAAATAATTTTCTTTAAAGTGACAAATTTTGACAGTCCAGAAATATTCTAACGGCGATATCGTCTGCCTATGGCTTGATGCTTTTTTGAAAGTTTGGATGCCATTCTGGATACGAGGAGTGGTTGAGAAAATTCATTGACCACAATACGTGATTATTACAGACAAAAGTTAAGGCAGCAATTGCGTGTGGATGGTTTTGAGAGAACACTGTCCTCCCAATATTTTCTGTGGAAAAAAATGAAAGTATTCTTGTTGTTGCCTTTGATAACAGTATTAAGGATTGGGGGTTTGCTCGGTAAGTCTATTTCTTGCATTATTTATTAATTTAATGGCAAATATTAAACCCCAAACGAAATTTGTCATTACATGAAATTATGTATTCATCATGATGTACAGAGAAAGAGAAATTTGTTTCAGACACCGCCTCGATAAAATATGAAATATTACAAATACGTAGCCTATATTGTGACCATACGCGCATATGATAAATGGTGTTGGCTACGGAACTGGGTTGGGTGTTCATTGGATGAGTTTTCATCAAAACTGGTCGATAGAAAAAACAATAGATCAAATATAACATATGATTAATGTTTGCACAGACAACTAAATTTCACTGCTCTGATTAAATTCCACTGCTCTGTAAAATTTAAGGGGTTGGTAGTATATCGATATGCAAACTTTTGATAATTAAACTTAGTGCTGATATATGTCTTCTTTAGGAAAGCAACACGTTATAATATTCAGATCTTATTTAGCCAACAGCTTTAAGTGATAGATTTATTTACAGCTATAGTCCTTTTCGGTAACCTCATTATCTGCCCTTTTTCTGAACTCTTTAGACCGCTCCGGTGGCCTAGTGGTTAGATCGTCCGCCTCAGAGGTCGCGGGTTCGATCCCCGGCCGAGTCATACCAAAGACTTACAAAAATGGTACTAACAGCTGCCTCGCTTGGCGCCCAGCATTAAGAGGTTAGTGTTAGGACTGGTCGACCTAGTGTCAGGACAATGTGACTGGGTGGAACATCGTGCTACATGTCTGCGGCATGATGCCCCAGTGCTAGACATCACTATAAACTGCCACACTGAAGACATCGTAACGATATGACTGAAAACTTGTTAAAGCTACGTTAACAATCCAAATCACACATCACACATTTGAACTCTTAGTGTATGGAGATTGTGATAGAAGCATTGCCTGGTCGACGACGTTTACCGATTGCAACATAGAAGTGAATGAAATTTCTCGCCATGGGCATACGCTGCCATAATTAACAAGCTGTTCCCGTTTACGTTCAGAACATTCGCCTTTAAAAGTGTTACCGTCTGTATTCGACCATATGAGATTCAGGACGACTAACGTAAACTTTTGTTTGTGTTTATGTTGTGTTTCTTTTTTTCACGAATTGATATATTGATATAAGATTAACAAAAGTTCCCCCTCCCCGACTCACCCGAAACACAAAATAGATATAAAGCCACAGATGTAAATTGTTATATGTTACATACTTTTAAATACTATTGTTTTAGGGTTAAACAATGCTACTTTGTAATTTGAACGATATGAGTGTTTCCCACTCAATGAGTATTTACAAATAGGAATATATACTTTGTAATTAAATTCAACACACCGACCCACTACAAGAAAAAAAAAAAAAAAAAAAACAAAAAAAAAAAAACGAAACGAAAAGGAAAGAGGTTGTCAAAGTGAAACTTATGCTTCTTGTTGACAAAGTTTAATTTAATCTAAATAGGCATTTTTTGAAGAGATATAGAAAGAGGGAGGGGCGAGAAAGAAATTAGAGGAACTTCATCAGATAAAACAACAATATTCTGACTGGATGCCATATTCACTACATATCTAAAATCGTCTTCGCCAGACTGCGATGTTTTAAATATTTTCCTTTAATTTTCAACAATCAAGACATAAAATAGTCATAATATCTTGAACTCCCTTGAAAAAAATGCTTGTTTTATTTCTCACAAAACATTTTAATTTCCTAAAGTCTTATGAATTCAACTCCATTTCCAATATTACGATTTGATGGTGCGCCATTTAAATTCTACGGAGTTTTCATACTTTCTAATATCTTGGCCGCTAAAGAAAATCTCATAATTTCCAGAAGTTTATCTAAAGCAGGATATTACAAAATCTCAGTTTGAGGAACAATTTAAAAATAAATAAATTTAAAATAAAAACTTATTGCAACTGGGGCATGATGGGAGTTATCAAAAGTACAAGTAATACCACGAGAATTTTATTTAATTAAATATAAAAAGACAAATGAGATACTATTTCAGATGAAACTGTTCTCTTCTGCAGATGACTTAGTTTTAGGGAGGAACAGCTATTCATATCCACTGTGTCGCAGATAATTTGTATTTCACCTGAGATTTATGATCTACATCATGCAGTGAGAAGGGTTAGAAATCACTCAACTCTGCGTCATGGTTAACATAAGTGCATACAAAACACCGAATGGACGAATTCATAAGTGGTGGTAGCAGTTATCTTCTTGTACGGCGGCTTGGTTTATTACCGGCCATAGAACACAATTAATTTTACTATATATTCTCTACATTTGTTTCTCAGTACTGAACTTTCCACTGTGTGACAATCAATACAAATCATATGTTAATCTAAAATACCTTCAAAGATGACTTCACGGTGAAGTTCTTGTCAAAGTTTCACCGGCATTCTTTTTTAAAGGCTTGACTATAAACAAACCAACATGCAATGGAACACAGATTTCACTTCCGGATCATCACCAAGACCTTATTACTCACTGTACACTGTCGCCGAAACACACACAGACAACCACACCATGAGCTCATATTCTAAAGAATAAACAATTGCCTTTGAATCCATACCAAGAATGCCTAAATCGAACTCTTGTATCACTACCAAACAGAGACAGGGAAAAAAAATGCTCTAAAAATAGACTGGGACTACATTCGTGGGTCCTGAACCGGAATTATTAATTGTGGCCTAATTCCTGACAGGCCCAATTTTTTAGTCAAACTTTTATATTTGCATGCCACACCTATTTTGACTTTATACATGAAGTCTTTTGGAATTTCCTTGCAAACAAGACATGTGACAGCTGTCAGAAAGTGTGTAGTGCTGGTGTTCCACAGGGTGCAAGTTGTGGTCCAGGTGTTCTTCAGAAACCAAAACTAAATTTGCTATATCTTCCTTAATTACAGGAATTTTTCAATGCAGTAAAAACCTAATTGTAATACATGATAAAGCCTGTCGGAAAATATGTTGAAATTTAAAAATATTGTTACATTAAATTGTAATGGAAATTCAAATAAACATTTAAATTTTAAAAACTAAATTTTATTGAAAAATTCAAATTTCATACAAGTTATAAAATTCAATTTGACAGATTTTAGACAGCAAAGTTGACTAATGAATGGTATTTAAACCAAATGGTAGTTTGGGTCTGTACAACTGATAACATTTTTCCCAGGGGTACTGAAGCATGATAGCTCACAGTGATTTTGGCAGCAAATTGCAATATGCCTATCCAGATGCATATACACACTAAAGAAACAATGACAGGTGCTATGTTCCACATTTATTGTGTCAGGTACTTAGGCAGTTGTTTGTATAACTAATAGCACACTCAGATTTAAAGTTTTGATGAGACCACTACCATGTTTTATAGCCAAATTACATTCTATTTCAACGTCGATAACTACAAAAGGCGACAATGTGATAGGAAAACACAGTTTCAGGGAGGTTCTACCTTACTGAACAATGGTGCGAATCTCTCTCATGAAGATCTAAGCCATGTCTTTGAGGTGCTGTATATCAGTGTCCTGATATGAACTAATTTTGGTCACTTATGGCAGTACACTGCACATGTCCTTATGAGACCTTGCTATCACCACCGGACTACTGGAGAGCTTCCCAACTGATCCAACTCTAACACTTTGTTCCATATACCAGGCTAGACCTGAAAAGATATAACATGTTTCACTTAATTCTAGAAAACAGTAAGATGTAGGCAAATGAAGTTAAAATGTGTTAGATATGGTGATTTCAAAATAACATTTAGGTTGCAAACATGGGAAAAAATAGTAAATTTGACAGAGTAACACTCAGAAATTGAAGCAATGGGCATGTATTAAAGTAATAAATGCATCCTAAAAATATATGAGGTTTCTAGAAGCATATTTGGCCATTTACAGGTTAAATAACTAATTAGGTAGAGTATGTATCATAAAGTTTAAGGCAATGTTGGAACGGTGAGGTTTGATCATTGGTGCAAACCTTAGTACATACCCGTATACATGAAAGTCTAGTGACAATGCACTAAATTAAAATGTATCACCATAAGCAATCTTATTCATGAGGAAAATAACAATTTTGGATATTGCAAGTGAATACAGCCAAATGTGGCCACACACATCAACTATAGGTACCAATAGATCCTATATCATCAACTAAATATGAAATTCTAATCCCCAAAACTTGTAAACAAGGATGGACATTTGCATGTGTGGGACATATACAATGTACTTATTAAAATCACATGTGCAAACATAATTCAAATGATCTGTTTGAACATTTTTAGTGTATTTTTAAGAGTGTTGGTTACCAGTTATTAAACTCAGTGATTCAGTGGAATCAGATATCAGCTGATGCTGCAATACCGCACTCTGTCAAAGTACTAAACTGAAATATGTTACCATACAGAGGCATATTCATGATGAAAATAACATTTTGGGATATTTAAAGTGCACACAGCCAGAACTGTGCCTTACAGATTCACTATAAGTACAATGTCAGCCTATATGATGTACTGAATGTCAACTTTTGATCCCAAACATTCTAAAATATATGGATATTTGTTCATGTCAGATACGTAACCATGTTAAGATCAGTTGTACAAAGTTAAATTCAAATAATCTGTTGGAATATTTCTTATGTAATCTTTAGAGTGTCAGTTAACAAATATTATTAGTAATTAATAATGCATAAAGCAAAATGGATCATTAGAATTCCCATAATATCATATAGGCCACAATGCCGCACTACATCAATCAATATCTTAACAAAACTGAACAATAAAATGGAATGCATTTTGTGTTCAACTTATATCATTTTGCTGTTTTCTTACATGCAAGGGTAAATATACCTGGGGAAAGTATATTTTATCCCTTTGACCTGCATTTCATTCTCTGACAGCTTAAAATGATTTTGTAGAGAACTTGAGCAGGTTCTAGTATAAAGTTTTCATCTCTGTCCTCTCACCAAATGCCCTATAACTATGTTGATAAACAATTACTGAAAGCTATACAAGCAGATATGTGTTACACAGGAAGTCACCCCATCATTAACACATAAACTAACTGCTTGGACCCCTAATAAATAGTTTGAATGACCTAAAGGCACAATATAAAATAGAATTTTGTCTTCATGTATTTTAAATGAAGGTCTCATTTTGACTTACAAAGATATTTTCTCTGACAAAATTTGACAAATATCCATCATTGGAGCTTGTATATGGTGTAGGAATATATACATGCTGATATCATTTAATATCATTCCCAATAAATATTATATATGTGCATTGGGGGGGGGGGGTATTTTTTTACTTTTTTTTAAATTTGATTTAAATTTTTAAAATAAAAATTAATTTATTTTGTTTAATTTTATTCTTATATTTTCAAAGTCAATATACATAACATATTAAAATTTCATGCGTCTATCATTATTAATAAAGATGTTATACCAATTTAAACTTTACTCAAATACTGCACTGACAGGCCATAGAACACAACTAATTTTACTATATATTCTCTACATTTGTTTCTCAGTACTGAACTTTCCACTGTGTGACAATCAATACAAATCATATGTTAATCTAAAATACCTTCAAAGATGACTTCACGATGAAGTTCTTGTCAAAGTTTCACCGGCATTCTTTTTTAAAGGCTTGACTGTAAACAAACCAACATGCAATGGAACACAAATTTCACTTCCGGATCATCACCAAGACCTTATTACTCACTGTACACTGTCGCCGAAACACACACAGACAACCACACCATAAGCTCATATTCTAAAGAATAAACAATTGCCTTTGAATCCATACCAAGAATGCCTAAATCGAACTCTTGTATCACCACCAAACGGAGACAGGAAAAAAAAATGCTCTAAAAATAGACTGGGACTACATTCGTGGGTCCTGAACCGGAATTATTAATTGTGGCCCGATTCCTACCGGATATTGTAAATAGTTAATACGAATGAGTGCTTCAAGGGAGATAACTATGTTTCCGAAAACGGCTATAAATGACAGACTGATTTACAGCTATAAATTATAGACTGATTAAATGTCAGACTGATTCACATGTATAAACAATACATTGATTCGCAGCTATCAATGAGACTGATTCACAGCTATAAGTGATATATTGATTCATAGCTATAAACGATGAACTGATTCACAATTATAAAGGAGACTGACTCAAAGCTACAAATGATAGATTGATTCACAGCTATAAATGATAAATTAATTCACGGATATAAACGATAGATTGATTCACAGCTATAAATGATAGACTGATTCTCATCTATAAATGAAAGACCAATTCACAAGTATAAATGATAGGTTGACTCTAAGCTCAATATTTTTATAATTGATTCAAGCTAGCACCAGTCAAACATTTATACTTGTTCTAGGTTCCTTTATCTTCATTCAATGGACACTAGAGAGGTGTTTCGAATGAAGATTTATCGATAAGATCGGTTGGGTAACTTGGGATGGGTTTAGCAATGAATTCTGGAACTATTTACAAATCAACCGCTATACGTTGTCGTTATTAGTAATATCGGTAAAAAATAGTTTGTCAGCGATGTGAAGCAAGTCTTGCTTAAATAAAGTTCAAAACGATTCTTTCTTTTTTCCGTGGTATTACACGTCAAAATGAGGGACTTCCTGTCTCTCTTTTCAGTGGAATTACGTGTTTATGCAAATATTAGAAATAAATTGGTAGACATTGCAATGCATTGCATAAAAATAAAAATGACGAAGCATAAGTATACACATTAAATCCATGAAAGAGATCTCCAAATCTTTATACTAATGGAATTATTATCAATACCATCCGTGACCTCTGTTGGGATAGACTTTTTTTCAACCAATGAAAGTGTTCCCTAGAGAAGTATAGTCACAAGGAGGTTAGTCATTACTCATTCAAACACATAACTAGCTTAATTTGAAAAAAAGGCAAAACTTACAAACAACATTCATTCTAGTTTGAAAAAAGTCAAAACCTTACACACATTATTCATTCTGATTGGAAAAACTTCAAAACCGTCGAAGCCAAAACTGGACAATGAATGTGCTCAAATAAGAATGGTCATTTTACATTTTGCAAAATCACCTAAATTACAATCAGTACATATATTTGATTGATCTCGGCAAGTTATGAAAATAAATAAAGTAATGGGGCCAATCGTTTGAAACTCTATTGTTACTCTTAACATACAGCCGTGTCCTCTGAGCCGGTCGGCGTAGGATTAATATCCAAAATTACACTGTAAATCGCCAGTTAGCAAAAGCGCATACTTAGCGGCGATTGTGCAGAGTGGGTTCTTTTGGTTATTGCATGACCAAACTCCACAGTCTAGTCATTATTCCAACGGTTGAGTTTACTAACTACGCAGTATCTTTAACATTATTACAGTAAACTCTGATTCGGCAGTTTATAATACTTAATACATGGACTTCAAAGAAAAATTGTTACTACTCAGATGCGTAGCTGCCTATACGCAGATACGCACGCAGCTGATTGCTAAAATTTTGGCAAGAAAAAATAATGCATTTAAAACCAATTATTTTAATGATTTGTTATTATTGCAATCGACCTTGATATGTGTGTGTGTGTGTGTGTGTGTGTGTGTGTGAGTGTGCATGTGATTTGGATTTTTAACGTAGCTTTAACAATTTTTCAGTCATATCGCTACGATGTCTGCAGTGTGGCACTTTATAGTGTTATCTATTACTGGGGCATCATGCAACAGACATGCAGCATGATGTCCCACCCATTCACTTTATCCTGACACCAAGCCGACCAGACCTAACACTACCCTCTTAATGCTGAGCGCCAATAGAGGCAGCTGTTAGTACCATTTTTATAAGTATTTGGTATGACTCGGCCGGGGTTCGAACCCGCGACCTCCCGCATCCGAGGCGGACGCTCTCACCACTAGGCCACCGGAGCGGTCGACCTCGATATGAGAAACATCACTCCATGATTTCATGATCAGTGTTTTCATTGAATATACGCAACCTATTTCTTTGTAGTTCGCTATGCGTCTAGGGGAATGCCTTCGTCATTCTAAACTTGCGTACGACGAAAAATGCTCTAGCTACGCGCCTGGTACTTATTGGTGATAGCAGTTACCGCTGATTAATCATATTTTCAGCCACGTGTGAATCGCCCTGACCTTTCACCTGTGTTAAATTACGTCGTAGCGCGTGAGCATGAGACCAGATGCCATAATTAGGCTTTTAAAAAGTACGACTGTGACCTTGAAGATCCTCCATAATAGGATAGCACTATTACATGTTCTTTGAGGCCGATTAATCAGAGAATAGGGACGAACTTTGAATGACAGCCACTACAAAAGCTAGTACAAAGGCAATTGGTCACAATTTACCTATACACATTGCTATACATTTAATATTAACAAGGGAAGACACTTTTGTCTTCTTGCGCGACCTATTTAAGAATCAACGCTTCTATTTCCATCTACCCTTCGGGTAGCGTAATAAATCTGGTACCGATTCACAGGCATTCGACTTTTTATACCTACACAAAGTTTGACGAACGCCAGACCAATTTGCCAGGCTACCGGTCGAAATATGCAAGTACAACTCACTGAATGGAATACTGTCCCCTAATTGGTTGACTGAAAATCGGTTTATCAGTAATTGCAGTACGTAATTTTTGGTCGACTAATGACAAGTTAGTTGACCATTCAGCTCGTAAGGTGAAGGTGTTTGCAACACGCACAGTGGAGAGAATGTTTTGCGTACCTCTATGATGCTTTCATGTACCGTGGCTGAAATGTCTTTACACGTTGTAGTTGTGGAGATCGTGCATGATTGAAGCACATATCTGATAAAAATGGTTGCCCCCATGTCCTCGAAAAATCAGTCTGAAATAGTTAAAATTACACTAACTTTAGCAGGTATTTTAAAAAAATTGTCAGAGCAGGAAATACCAGTTTCTGAGAGTGCAGTAAATGAATTCTAAAATATATAAAATGCAAACAAACAAAAAAATTAACAATCCCTAAGATATGCATGTTTTTTCTCAGTAGCCAGGGTAACCAGTGAGGAAAATCTGCGAAACTCTTTTCTTTAAAATTTAACCATATGCAAAGCATGAACCTGTAGAGCGCAACCTTAAAACAAATATGTCAATTTGTGCAATTGCTTTTCTCTTTTTCATATCATCATGCTTGCTTTTTTTGACAAAATGTTACATTAAAATCGATGTTATGCCTGAAAATAAGCTAAATATGCTTCTTTTGTTTTTGGTCATTCTTTATACATTGTGGCGATATATAGTCTGTGAAATGACCTTAATTATGGTGAAATTAGAAGCCTTAGAACACAGAAGCAAAACAACTTAAATTGAAACTGCTTGTATTAAATATAGCAAGAATATTTTTATCTTCATTTGTATAACAAATTAAGGAAAAATTGATGACAAAGCAGATTCGCTTTCTGCCATAAACTAGTGCAACAAGAATTAACACTTTTACCCTATGACCTCTGTGATCCTGACCTGTCCCATCCCTGCCCCAACTGTAAAATTTATTAGTGACATCTCAGGAATAATTGTGGCAAGATTCACCTTCCTGTACTTATCTTAACACTTCATGTTATCTTGAGAAAATGTACTATGCATTTTTAAAATAGCTCACCTTGTAGCATGGGTGTGGGTGCATGTGTGGGACTTTGCTAGTGATGAATACTGTTCTGTGGAAGAAAATACATATAAATTATTAAATGGACTGTTTAGATGCTTGCGTCTTAAATGTTTCAGCTATACAACCAAAATTAAATCATGCAATAATAATACCTTTGTGGTCATTACGGAAGCGCTCCACATATATTATGCGTCTGAAAGTGACAGCATGCACAGTGGAGAGAATGTTAATATACATCTGAATTATTTTAATGTAGTGTGGCTGAAATGTCATTACATGTTGTGGTTGGGGTGATCGTGAATAATCTAATCAAAATGGCTGCTCCCATGTTCTCGAAAATCAGCCAGAACGAGTCCAAAATACACTAACTTTAGCATGTATTAAACTAGGGAAAATGAATTCTGCCAGAGTAGACAGTATCAGCTTCTGAATGTGCAATTTGAAGTCCAGGAAGAGAAATGACCAAGCAGAGCAAGCAAGTTTTTTTGTTATGGGTGCACATCTAAAGTAAGCTGTATACTCTATACATCAAATTACACCCATCAATCATACACCAAAATAATGGGAACTAAAAGTTCTTTTAATAATACCGGAGATACAAAATGTTGCTTTTTTTTTCTCAAATAGACATGCTTACCAATTTACCATTTTAATATGGACTGACTAAGGAAACTGATGAGGATAAGCTTACAGGACAGTGTCCCATATATCGAGGTTCTCACACAGGCAGACATTTCCAAGCATCCACATTCTACTGATGATGTCACAGCTGAGACGGGCAGGCCACGTAGCCATGATGTCGGACGAACGACTACCTACGAAGATCTTGAACGGCGAGCTGAAGAAGTGAAACAGGAAGTCAAAATAAACTCTTCAAAGACTCTCTCAAGTCATCTTGAAACACAATTCTACATTGACCCTTAGTCCCGGAAAGATCTTGTCTGGCCCTTTCCACACGGTGCATTCTCATCCACACTGGAGTTACAGACTCTGAGTTGAGCTGAGTTGCAGAGGCAGTGCAAAAGTGCGAGCAGTATAAATCTCGTAACTGCTGCACGTTCTGTTGATCTTGCAACCTCAAACTGCATCTTTTGTCCAGTGTGCCAAAGACAGTTCAGAGTACAAATCGGCCTGATCAGTTACAGAATGACAGAAACCAAACTAATTTGTGATGTTATGGTCATCTTCGAGCAGTGACGTGACAATAAATTCAAGCCCCATCCCCACCCGACCCCGCAAAATTCAAATATGTCCTCATCTCCAAATAAAAGGTTGTTTGATAGGAAGTTAATGGGAACGCTCCCTCTCCATCTTCAGGGATTGCTTGGTAGTTGCTACTCCACTGATTCTCCCGTCACCGTTAGCTTTCCTTGACCATTCGGCAATGGAGCTTACGATATGGTTCTGCTTCCGTCTTAGATCCGTCAACAATTGTTTTTCTGATCCGATTTTTATCGAATTGGAATGTGGGTGCATAACATAATCTCAGAGGAGTTCAATAACGATCTTGATCTATGTACATTAGTAAGGCAGGTGATAATGCATCTGATGTTACTACACTTGAGACCATATTTCTGATCTCATTTTCGTCTGAAATATGGACACCAAGATCTCGAACTCCATAATGTCTGGGGGCTGCGAATCCAATTTACACACACTATCCTGTTAGGACGAGGATGTTAAAATGGTTGTAAATTTAGATTTTTTCTTCATTTTTCCGATTCCTCTTAATTTTAATTGTTCAGGCTGGTTGGTTTAAAGATCTGATGTCCAATGACGGAACGAGAGTCCCGGATATTAACGACAAAATCTTGCATTTGATTGGCAGAGCTTGTGATAAATCTGGAAGCTATGTTTCTGATCCAGCTTTTATCAAACCGTGAATACGAACTTATTTCATCAAGATCGATAACACCTTCAATAATAAGCTAGCTCTACTCAGTTAGGCAATCTTGTATCTGATTGGCTGAGTTTGTGACTATTTTAGAGATCATATTTCTCATTTGAGACGAGTTCGAGGTGATCTACAAATGACTGGCTCAGATTGTTACTTCTCTGGAAGCTATATTTCTGATCTGATTTTGAACAAACATGGAATGTACGTATATGTCATCAAGATCCCATGTGAATTTATAAATAGATGAGATGCATGCATATTAATGACGCTCTCTTGCGTCTGTTTTAATGATCTTGGTTTTTCTCAGGAAGTCATATTTTGGATCATACGCGGAATATATTCTGCGTATGATCCAAAATCGATAATGAACCAGATCTTGATCATGTTTGATTCGATTTTGACTAAAGCTGATAAAATATATGTTGACCTAAATCATCAAGGTCGTAGATAAATATATTCATGAATGAGATCAACGCATGCAAATGAGATGTACTTGTATCTGATTTTCTGAGCTTATCAACACTTTATCGATTCCAAATCTTATAAAAGTTTTATATGTCAGCAGGCTTGTATCATATAAATCTATAAAAGAATTTTATCATCTTAACATACTAATGAGATGATCTCGCATCTGACTGGATGACCCTGTTCCACTCGTGAGATGGTATTTATGACTCAATTGTTCTCAGACTTGAAAGAGGCTAACCTTATCGAGATGCTCCATGTTTCAGGCATTATTTAGTACAATATTGGCATCAGAGTTGAAAATTACCCATGATCCCTGTTTATAGATTCCTCTACACTTTAATTACTACCATGTCGATATCACGGAGACTTTCGGTTTCCTGTTGTACAATAATATTGATTTGAATGAATTGTTCTCTCTCTCTCTCTCTCTCTCTCTCTCTCTCTCTCTCTCTCTCTATATATATATATATATATATATATATATATATATATATATTCACACACACACACACACACACACTAATGGTGTTAACATAAGCGATAAACGTGAATGCAAACATGGATCTTTATAACCATACACGTAACAATGCCTAGCAATATGAACTAAACTACAATCGCGATCGATACAGAATGTCTGTCATAATTGCAATTATGGTCGCTGTCTATATACAACTACAATATGAGAGGGGGCGGGGGACATTATAGTATAAACGTTCACTAGGCAACAGATTAAATGATTCCTGCGATCCCATTACACAACAAAACGACTTGATTGATCTATTGCTCTATACAACTTAGGACTTAAAACTGCTATAGTCCTTGAAGAATACATTATTATGCATTAAAACAATGTCCTACCATGGGCGACATCAGTAAATAGTCTTTTATTACCATGGAAATTAACGCGAACGCTTCTTGAACTCAGCCTGCTATTAGCGTCTCAGACTACAAAATATGTCGTTATATGACCATATTACTGTAGGTCATAATTTGTAGTTAGACAGGGAAACCCCTTACATGCGTTTAAAAGTATCCTTTTTTCAATGTGATAATCGACCTTTTAACATTAGTCACAATCTTAATTTCACCATGTTTCGGCATTTTTGAATGTCAGAAAAAAGAAACACAAATTCAAAGTAAAATTTATAAAAACATATCATACAGGACTCATTGAAGTGTCGCCCCTAATTTTATCTGCTTACATTATCATACTTCGGAAGTTGCAGTTGTTTTTCAAAACCGATTCCTTCTGTTTTAGGCTGCATGGGGACTACATGCAAGATTTATTTACATCAGAAACTGAAGAGCTTGACAACGGAAGCCCTGAAATGAGCAGGGGCAATTTTTCGCTTTAGCTAAATGATATGTTAATACAGTAATAGAGATAATTTGACTTAGATGAAATTACAATTAGGACATATATTTAAAACTGACCCTGGCGAACTACCACAACAAAGTAAAGAGACCAAGTATTTGGAACTATTTTGTTTGACTCCTCACATTGGCCTACATACGCGTTTACCGAGCTGGTCGGAGTAGGGATATAATCCAAAATTGGATAGTATATTGCTAGAGAGCAGAGGAGGTTGCTTAGCGACCATCGTGCAGAGTACTAACACTCTTAATGAACATGTGCACAAATCTATTTTGAGCCGACAATATGTGTTTATACGACACTACAAAATCCATGTCTGGCTGAAGGATGAAGATGCGCTTGAAGCAAATACGACCAACCTATTTTAAGTAAATTATAGTTTTTCATTTCTGAGCATGCATTTTCTTTAAAACTGCTGTTTTGTGCGTTTATATCCATTGGTGTGCGCAGGAAACTTGTAGGGAACTTGACGTCATCGATCAGAATAGATATTTTGTTGTCATGTACAATGCATATTTCTCTATGTGAGAGACGGGTACACTATTCTCTATAATAACACAAATTTGCCATGCATCACAGTACGAAAGACAGCCCAATATTGCTGGGCACTTCATTCTGTTTACAGAGTACGTCCTGATACACCGTTCTGCTATTTTATAATATTTTGTCTTCATTACTGCGTGAAAGACATTCCAGTAAGGAAGTATATTTTCACATCAGAAAATGGAAACAGTTCGAATATACCCGTTTGTCAAAAAGAGAGGAAATAAAAAGCTTATAAAGATGATACTATACTACATGAGTACATACCCTTTTCAAAATTTTTCGGAATGTATATGTATGTTTATTATCGGTGGAGAAAGATGACATTGCCACAGTGATGATAATACTTTCATAGTCACTGTGGCAATATCACTTTAGGACGGACTTTCTTTTCCCATTGAAGAAATATATATGCCCTTATGAATGCTATTCAAATCTGTATTTCCATCTGGAATCTGTCGATTGTGATGTTTTCTACAGGACCGCCACAGGACACCCACCAACAACTATGTTCATTATATCAATCCGCGCAAGAAATGTGTTAACAAAAGGACAAATCTCTTCTTTTTAGTTTGAAAACTTGAAAATTAATTTGAAAAAAAAAAATGTATAGTTTAAAGCACTATTTGTTTAAGTTAAATTTGTAAAAGGTCGCTGTTCTGAAATGATTGAAAAATAATTTTTTATGATGTTAAATTGCAGCCGTTAATCGCATAGGCACAGACTGGAGGGAACAATCCATGCAAGTATTGCTTAAAAATATATAATCAAAAGAATTTCTGTGTTTTCTGAGTAGATATAAGGCAATAGCTCACTCGTGAAGTGAAAACATGTTGTAATGTCGCTTGCAGCTTCGCCACTAGCGACAATACAGTATCCCATTTCACTCGTGAAATGTTTCCTTATATATACTCGGAAAACGTTGATATCCTTTATTTATTCACTCGTAAATAATTTCGCTCTTGAATAATACAATAAGAGATTCCGTTTTTAAACTGCAAAGTTCAGGTTACACAGAAAAATGCATTTATTGGAATCGGAGAAAGGGAAAGCAATATTGAGTATATTTAACACATCGAAATATATCAGTGTGGAAAAAAAATCGATAAATATCGATATGTTTGCTAAATTTGGTGAATAGAAATCTATAATAATGGAAAATTGTCCAAATTACCCACATGTTTCGTTAAGTCAAAAACTGATCAATTTAAAAACAATTACTCCGTAAATGGATTGAATCACTATCAAATTAATTTGATTACCATAAATAAAAAATTTTGTTTCTTAATTTTTCGAAGTATTTTTCTTTGCGTTACATTCAGGTTGAAAGTTATTTGTTATAGTTAATATTTTTTACTTAATTTATACTAGTTAAATGCTGTGTGAGAATGTATTCTTGCTTTAAAATACACTCCTTAATTATAATTTGGATCTATAAAACAATAGCAAATAATTATTTGACTTTTAATGACTTCCATGCGTTCAGTTATCGAACTTAAAATGATGAAGGTTATAAATATTCTTGTTGAATCTGTGAAGGAACGGAAAAGAAAAATACTTTAAGTAGTAAACGTGTACGGTCTTGAGTTAATTTATCGTAAGAATCTGCACTGGAGACGAATTCTTCCGCTATCAAGAAACTGTGACACGTACACTTGCTGAAAATCACGTGACTAATGCAGTAACGGAAGCAGAAGTACTAAATACTTTTAAACTTCTAGTCTTCGCGAATTTAGGTAAGACGAAAATTAGGAATGGCGAGTATATGTGTATTTTTCATGTTTTATTAGTCGCTGTTTGTTACCTGTGATAATCTTGTTCACTAAAGTTCTCTGCGAATCGTTCACATCTCTCAAGATATCATTTATTTTTTATTTTTTTGGCATTGGAAATAAGATAACAGAGTAGTGAGAGTTCGATTCCAGCCAGCCCAGGTCATGTACATGGGTTTGTGCTTAGGAAATCGGGTATTGTGCATGGGTTTATGCTTAGGAAATCGGGTCATATGCATGGGTTTGTCCTTAGGAAATCAGGTCATCTGCAATGGTTTGTCCTTAAGAAAATTAGATCATCTGCATGGGTTTGTTCTTAGGAAATGCACATAACGCTTTTCTAGGAGTGATTTAATAAACAAAGTGCTGAAAGTGCCGTCAAAAAATAACAACCAATCACTTTATAAATTAATTTAATTCGAATATATACTCCAAGCAGTGTTTATGAAATGTCCTAATCTTACACCAAGATCAGTTCTGTATCAAAGTGTTACTCGTGTCATGCTGTTTACAGAGGAAAATATTACATATCTTTCTTAATTCATAGAAATCCCCCAACCGTCATCTATTGTTTCCAATCGTGTACGAAACGTACATTCCCTAGCCATCACGTACGGTTTCTTTTAATCGTGTAAGAAACGTACATTCCTCAGCCATCATGTACGATTTCCTGTAATCGTGAACAAAACGTACATTCCCCAACCATCATGTACGGTTGTCTTGTCATCGTGAGAGAAACGTACATCCCCCAATCAACATGTACGGTTTCCTGTAACTGCTGACGAAACGTACATTCCTCAGCCATCATGTACGGTTGTCTGGTCATCGTGAGAGAAACGTACATTCCCCAATGAACATGTACCGTTTCCTGTAATTGCTGACGAAACGAACATTCCACAGCCGTCATGTACGGTTTCCTGTAATCATGTACGGTTTCCAGTAATCGTGGATGAAATGTGTTACGAGTCTATGCTCTTAAAATAAGTAACAGAAAAGAGCGAAGACAACAAGCTTTGTACAATTTACAAATAATTTATTTCCATAAAATCCAAAGGGAAAATGAGAAAAAAGAACTTACGGTATTGCGAATTAAATCCCAAAATAATCCAAGAGTTAAAGACACAAGTCCTAGTTTGTTAAAGTCCTGAATAAAATTCAGTAAAAGTCCCAAAGAGATCCAAAACTGAAGGCGATGACGTGTATGTTAAAGCCTACGGAGTACTGATGTGTCAACAGTCTTTTGTTGAATCGCATTAATATAATTCCAGGTTTGAATTCAGTATAAATTCCAATGAATGTCTTTATCCAAGAATTTTATCACAGCTCTTTTGTATTTCCAGAGAAAATAATCACTTGAATTTAGTAATTTGAAGAAAATAAAATTCACCCCAAACTGGTCACAACATAATACAACTTAAAGTGCTAGATGTTAAAGCACGACGGGTAAAATCCTTACAGTCACAAGATTATATAGTTCTTTGCTTGACCTCAGGTCACAATTAGCATTTTCTATAAACAACCATTACCTAATGGAAAATAACCTTCTTGAATGGTCCAATGAGCCTTATTTATTTACAACACAATAATCTATAAAATTCACTTAGAAATCTCCAAAACTCTGACCCAAATCAACTCCTTTTTGTGTACCTGAATAATAATCTTGATATTAAGCTCATACACACAGATAACAATGAAGCTATTATTAGTTATTGTAGTCGTGGGAGAAACGTACATCCCCGATTAAAGTGTACCGTTTCCTGTAATCGTGGATGAAACTTACATTCCCCAACCATACAGTTTCCTGCCATCATGTACTGTTTTCTGTAATCGTTGAAGAAATGTACATTACCCAACCATCATGTACGTTTAACTGTAAGCGTGGACGAAAGGCATTGTCCAACTATCATGTACGGCTTTCTGTAATCGCTGAAGAAACGTATATTCCCAAGCCATCATGTATGGTTTCCGGTAATCATGGGTAAAACCTAAATCCCCAAACTAACATGTACGGTTTATGTCAGAAAGGTAATAAAAAATACCCCCCCCCCCCAGCATGTCATGTTTCCTATCATAAGGTACGTTTCCCAATCAGCATGTATGGTTTCCTGTCACTGTGGTAAAAACGTACATATCCCAACCAGTATTTAGTTTCCTGTCGTAAGGTACATACTCCAATTAGCATATATGGTTCCTGTCATTGTAATAAAAATGTACATTCCCAAACCAATATGTATGGTATCCTGTCCTACGGTACATCCCCCAACCAGCATTAAAGGTTTCCTGTCATTATGGGAAAAATTTAAATTCCCCAACTAGCATGTACGGTTTCCTGTCATAAGGTACATTCCACAACCAGCATGTACTGATTCCCTGTTATAAGGTACACTCCCAAAGAACATTACGGTTTCCTCCTGTCATAAGGTAAACCAACCCCCCAAAGAACATGTACTGATTTCCTGTCATAAGGTACATCCCCAAAGAGCATGTACTGATTTCTTGTCATAAGGTACATTCCCCAAGAGCATGTACTGATTCCTGTCATAAGGTACATTCCCAAAGAGCATGTACTGATTTCCTGTCATAAGGTACACCCCAAAGAGCATGTACGGTTTCCTCCTGCCATAAGGTATACCCCCAAAGAGCACGTACGGATTTCCTGTCATAAGGTACACCCCAAAGAGCATGTACGATTTCCTGTCATTAGGTATATCCCCAAAGAGCACGTACGATTTCCTGTCATTAGGTATACCCCCAAAGAGCATGTACGATTTCCTGTCATTAGGTATACCCCCAAAGAGCATGTACGATTTCCTGTCATTAGGTTCAAATATGATATACTGTGGTCATGCAGAGATCGTACAAGGTTTGCTATTAGCAAATATTTTGCCTGAGTACGAGTAAAGTGTTGGAATTAATAGGTCTCCCGCGTGTAGTGGTAAATATTTCCTTTTAGCAAACCCTGTATGATATTTTGATGTACGACAATGTTCATACTGAAAAAAAAAAACCCAACTGCAATTGCGATATTTAAGTGTGGCTGGCGTCACAAAACGTCTGTCAAATTTACCGAAATGGACCTGATCATGTAATAACAAGGTTTGAAAAAAGAAAAGATAAATAAGAGAAGTACTTGGGAGGTCAGCTGTCAGATTACTGTCGTGGTGTAGGATAAACAGCTTACAATAAATTTAGAACGATAATTCATAAAAACGAAACCAAAGCATCACGAACGAGAATAGCACTTCTTAAAACTGTCAGTAAAATTGGAGGACATTTTAATATCATAAATGCGTGTACAAAAGGTCATCCTTGCATCTTGACTTAATCGCCGTTTAGCGACATCAATGTCACGTGTTGAATCCATAAGAAAATTACCATAAATAGCGTTTTGAATATGATCCATTACAAAGGATTTCATCTAGTACAACAACCTCAAGACACTGTCCTTACATCGTGTCTCTTAGACTGTTACATACAAACAGTCGCCATGATGCTTTTTGAAAGGTTGTTATGACAACTCCAAGACATTGTGGATCTTGAAATTCATTTTTTACACTAAGGCGTTGAGGTGGCCGGATAGGAGTGGAATTTCCAACGTGTGTACTCGGTTTCACGAATGTCGAGTTTGGGGGTGAACTCTCTTTAATCGGGTATATGTGCTTACACTTCAGATATAATAATAATAATAATAATAATAATAATAATAATAATAATAATAATAATAATAATAAAACAACTGGTACTGGCGGAAAGTGTTGTAGGGAGTGAGTTACATGTTTATATGCCTGATCGCTTTAAGAGACGGTCCCAATAAACCATATTTCTACATAATAATTGTAAAATAGCATTGTTTAACAGCTACCTTCACACGTTGAAGGGGGGGGGGGGGCGGCCGAGTGGCCGAGTGGTCTAAAGCGCTCACCGTTACGGATCACTGCCATATCACCTCAGTCTGCGTGGGTTGGAGTCTAGGGTTCGGCCAATATGGGTATGTGCGAACGCTTTCCAGTAGCTTGTCGTGGGTCGGTGGTTCTTCCGGGTTTTTCATCCACCATTTATACTGGCCGCCATGTATAGCCTATCTTGTGCTGAAAATGGCGTTAAACCCTGCAACAACTGCAACACACGTTGAAGCAAGATTATGGGAAAGGTTCAAGTGCAGCGCAGTGTTAATTCACCAAGAGTCACCGTGCTCATCGACTTCAAGATTTGTTTGAATGCTAATTTAAACTGCTTATAAGAGATCAGTTTTAAAAGCCAATGTTCAAACGTCAGTCAAATGCACATTATGTTCAAACGTCAGTCAAATTCACGTTTGGTATATATATATATATATATATATATACATACAGCACCTGTGATATTTTATCTATAAGAGTCGATAGATCATTGGATTATCTGTTTTAATTTCTACAGTACATATAAAATTGGTTTGTACCGCTGATTAAATTATTTTCTCCAATTATGAATTAGAACACTGTTTAGACCATGCTGTTCTATGGTCACAAAATGAGGATGAATCGTTCAAACATAAACTGAAGGGTATAAGCGGAATATCAAAGCAATGAACATAAGGCTATGTGAGGTTTATAAAACAGTGAACATAAGGCTATGTGAGGTTTATAAAACAGTGAACATAAGGCGATACTGAATAGATCAAAACAGTAAACATAAGGATATAAGGGGTTTATAAAAAAAAAGTGAACATAAGGATATATGGGGTATATGAAACAGTGAACATTAGGATATATAGAGGTTCTCAAATGAGTAATGACTTAAAGTTGAATTTGTGAAACGAGTTGAATAATGTCCAGCTTTTGCGAGTCTTGACAAGTAAAACTGGACATCATTCAACGAGTTTCCTAATTGAATATTAAATCATTACCCATTTCATATTTTTTATCATATAGTTTTTATTTTAATTTTAATGGAAACAGTTAAGAGAGAAAGAAGAAGAAATTCTTTCATTCTGGCACACACGTATCACCTTTCATTTGTTGCGCGCAAATAAAAATGTCTCAGACTGGCTGAATTAATAATGCGTAGTTCTATAACCAGTAGCTTGCTTGTAAAGTGTATTTCATTGAGAAACTGTCCTTCCAAATGAACAGAACATTTGATACAGATTATCATTCTTTAACAATGAATCTCCGATAAAAACCCCAGTACATTATTCATGTAGCATTGTTCACTCGTGCTAGGTGATACGAGCCATACAGCATACAAAGAATGTTTACAAAGTTTCCACATAAAACGTGTAAATTCCACTACCGAGCAATCCAATTGTTTGATAATTCACGTGAAGGACTCACGGTACTAATTCAGTTCCGATAGTAAACCTATGCACACACTATGATATTAAAAATTCAGTAGCTTTAAATTTCTGAGTGCTCATGATCAAACCTATATTTATCAGTATAGATGAAACCTGGATGTCAGCTTCTGTGTAGAGAAAAGGATACGAGCCGCGGCATTTTCTGGACCTACATGTGTTTGAACCATGTGCTTTAAATTCCGAACCAAAGAGTCAGTTGCTAATTTCAGTAATGAGTGTTCCAAACTCAAGACTGTTAAAGGACTGAAATTCCATCAATGAAAAAAATGTCTATATCTTTTCAGTTACAACTAAGATAAGCTCTCAAAAGATTCTTTTTCCTAAAAAATAACTAACATTATTAACCAATCCTGGCCAGCCAAACCCATATATACTTTATTTTATGTTCACCCATTTCCAGGCTGCTTCCCATTTTTCCATTCACTTAGTACCGTGTGTCCTGAAGGGATGATTAATAGATGCAGAAATTCCAGATTTAATGTATTTTCGATCGGAAATTTACATTATTTGATAGGAACGGTGCTGTAGATATAGACAAAATTTACTTCAAGTCGGAACTGCATAACATAATAAGAAAGATTAGCCCACTGGAGCTAGTATACGACTGTGGCTGGAGAACTTTCTGTCAGTTGAGATACCAGCATATGTCCATATTCTTATCGAAACTGAGATTCTGTTTATTTACTCCTTTAAGTTAACATTTAAATCACGCTTGCCATAGATTGGTGTCCATATTACGGGTGCCCCCTCCCTCCCTCAGCACTGACAGATACCCTTAATTTATTTTGTATCAAGCCTCTGTGGGGCAAATTTGCCCTACGTATGTGATATTTTATTTCCCAAAATGGCCGCCAGACTGTTGTTAGTAATAGTACTTTTAAAAAAGTTCAGAAGGCGGGGTAAGGAAAATTCCCACGGTCACAGCCAGTCAAGAATTTCATCGGCTAATTTATACCAATCAGATTCACGTAAATTGATATGTTAACATGTTGATAAATCAAAAATATTAAACGGCACACACTATGTGTAAAGATTACCTACTATGTGATAAACAGCAAAACAATGAATATAAGGATATACGGGATATATTAAAACTGTGAACATAAGGTTATATGTGGAGTATCAAAATAGTGAACGTAAATATATATGGAGTATATCACACCAGTGAACATGAGGCTATATGGCACATATTGAAACAGTGAAAATAACTATATATGGGAACTATGAAAGCAGTGAATGTAACTATATATGGGGATTATGAAAGCAGTGAATGTAACTATATATGGGAACTATGAAAGCAGTGAATGTAACTATATATGGGGATTATGAAAGCAGTGAATGTAACTATATATGGGGATTATGAAAGCACTGAATATAACTGTATACCAGAACTATAAAAACAGTGAATATAACTATACATGGAGACTATAAAACAGTGAATATAACTATATATTGGGACTATAAAAACAGTGAATATATAGAGGATTTCAAATGGGTAATGATTTAATATTGAAGATATGAAACGAGTTGAGTGATGTCCAGCTTGTGCGAGCCTTGGCGAGCAAAAACTGGAGATCAGTCAACCAGTTTCTTAAATCTAATATTAAATCATTACCCATTGGAGATTCTTTTCATCACAGTTTTTATTTCGGTGGAAATTATTTAGATAGAAAGAAGAACGAATAATTTCGTACATTCTGAGAGACGATGCACCTTTCATTTGTTGTGCGTAAAATATAGTCCCAAGCAAAGTTGAACTAGTATTAGGGTTTAAAAGTATATTATACTTTTCTTACAAATTATAAGTAAAAGAACAAGCGTCCTTCCGAATTAAAAGAATATTTTACACAGACAAAATCATTTTTCAACACAGAATGTCAAATGAGCGTGATGTCGCATTGTTTGATGCAGTACCTGCTAGATTCCAGCAGACGATCCATGTTTACGTAACCCAACATATCACTTTCACAACTAAAAATTACATTGTTGCAATATTCATGTTAAAGAAGGTTTACTGGATGCAGAAATTCCCATATTTTCTGTAATGTATTTTTGACAGGATATTTGCAGTACTTGACTTGGAATAGTAGACTACAGAATCTGTAAACAAATTTCATTTTGAGTCGGAATTGCATCACATATTTACCGCGTAAATATGCAGTGGTTGGATAAACTTCTTTCAGTTTGGAGACCGGTTTATGTCCACAATCTTCTGTGAATAGAGGTGAGTTTATTTACTTCTGTAAGTTAACATTTAAACCACGCCTGTATATAGGGTGGATTAATTGCTGCAGGTTTACCACCACCCCTCCACCCCCACCTACACACCTGCTATCCTCTGAGCAATACCCTTAGTTTTACTTGTTGTTGTTGTCCTTTTTCTTCTTGTCTTGGGTTTTAGCCATTTTTCATGTTATGATATGTTATACATGACATAACAAGCCCCTGTGGTGGTAAATTGGCCATATTCAGACAGACGAGACCATTTTTTTTACCCAGTTCCTTCCGTGACTCGAATCGAAAAATGGTCGCCAAAATGTTCATTTAAAAAAAAAAAATTCCAGAAGGAGGGCTTAAAAAGGTTCTCCCACAATCACAGCCAATCAGTGAAGAGAATACTGCACAATAATTTCATGGACTTATTTGAACCAATCAGAGTCACATAAAGTGATATAATGGTAGGTTATAATATCAAAAATATTAAACTGCACACACTAGAGGCAAAGTATACGACTATGTGATAAAACTAGATATGAAGAGTATGAAAACAGTGAATAAAACTATACATAGAAACTACGAAAACGGTAAATATAGGCATACATGAGAAATATCAAAACAATGAACACGAAGATGTATGGGAAATATGAAGACGGTGAACATGGATATAGAATTATTGTAAACCTTATTTGTGTTTTACATAGTGTCAAAACTGAAGATCAATTGTATTTTGCTACAAAATGAGAAACTGAGATGTGTGAGCCATTCTAAATATTACCGTAAACAATTGGCGTTTCGAAAAGGGGGAAAGAATTAAAAACAGAAACGCAGACGGATTCAACAAACCAATTTTGTTTTCTACTTCTCTTTCACCATCATCATCATCATCTTCGTCTTCTTCTTCTTCTTCTTCTTCTTCTTATTATTATTATTATTATTATTATTATACAAGGTTCCACACTGAAATTATCAAGAGAGCGGAAGACATGGCGT
>JAECUM010020669.1:0-40013 GCA_016617855.1 Megalonaias nervosa | reverse complement strand
GAATGACGCAATATATGTCTGTTAATTATAGCAAATCTTTCATCACTAAATACGGACAGCCTGTAAATACCAGTAACTTCTGCGGTATATTTGATGGTGTTATTTTGTGGTGTCCATGTTGATTGTCCTGATGCTACTGTGTATACGATATTTTTAATTTGTCCGTGTGGAATTTTAATCAGATTAGTTTTTTGAACAATATTAGGTATTCCACTGGCAATATCAGTAAGTTTCGTGTTAATGTCGGCTAGTTTTATGTCAACGGTTGGTGGATCACCAAAAAAATCTTTAATGAGTTTGTTTATGTTTTTACGAAAATTTAATAACGTTTCTAAATTTTTATAAAAAGTAGCACTAAGTGTAGTCATTTCATCACCGATTGTTTTTAACGAGGTTGAAATAGGAATTTCCTTATCATCAACATACTTTTTCGTTGCAGCATCAAAATCATATTCCGGTGTTCTAAGATTATTAATGCCATTATTATTCATGTCGAGAAATGCACGCATTATACCGTGGTTGGTCAGTACATATTTAGATTCTTGATCGTCGATATATTTCTTTGTTGCGGCGTCTGCATCTGCGGTTGGATTTCCAATGTCGGTGATTTTATTCTGATTCATATTAATATCTCCTGTAAATACATCGCCGGATTTCTTAATATAATTACTGAGTGATGTACCAGAATCTTGTATTTTACCTTGATCGGTAAAAATAACTATATTATCAGTGACTACAGTTGGAATTCTTATAAGAACATCTGATAATTGTATATTACTCGTTTTTAATCGTCCTTGATTATCCTGAAAAACAACTACTTCATTTTGATCCACACTTGCGAGATTTAATAAATCATCAATTTCATTTCTGAGCTGATCGAGAGTTGCATACTTAGATAAATCAACTTGTTGATGACCTCTACGGGAAGATCTTCCATAAATATCCACCATTATATTTACTAATGTCTGTTTAAATATGACGTCGTAGTATATTCATGTACAACTTTGTGGGGTGGTTTTGTTGATTTTGATATAGCATCAAGTACGTTAAGTACTTCTCGACCACATATTGGTGGATCAGTTAATGTTTGTGTTGGTAACGTTGAATGCCATATTGGAATACTTTGATAGCCGCTAATATACTTTAAGAATTCTTTTGGTGGAGCTAGTCCATATGAATCAAAATAAATAATTCCACGTGGATCAATTGCATAAGCGACCCAATGCGTGCCTGGACCAGAATTTTCATCGAGATTAATAATACCTGTTTCAATGTTATTTGGTTGTTTTGGTAATTGATCGCGCATGAAAACTCCTCTAAAATTTTTTATTTTTAATTTTTTAGCAGCATCTAGTAAATCAAAATTGGACATAGGAGATATCAGTAAATTGTCCCTGGTAATCTTAGGCCTTTTCCGTACCAGTGTGGGGTCCCTGGTAATCTTAGACCCCTTCCTTTTTTTTTGGTGTTCGTTTTATTCCCTGTCCGGTTGCTTTCTTTAATGCCATTCCAGCAGCAGTTCCAACAGCACCTAATGCAGCTGCTTTTGCAACAGCTGGAGCTGCAGCGGCTATTAATGCTGGTATAGCAGCAAGAAGTGGAAATATACCACCCGTCTTAATGACATCTTTAATGGCACCCGCAGAAAGATTAAGTTTTATACCTTTATTTGATTTTTTTGCTTCATTGAAATGCCCGAGTTGACGTTCTGTAAGAGATAATTTATTTGAGCCACTCATCTGATCTTTCTTTAGCAATATTTTTAATCCACAATTATTTTTTGATGCTGATTGTATCTTTTTAATCTGACCAGGAGTCAGACTAACACTAACATTATTATACGACATTATAATATTTATAAATAATCTAATTACATGTTTTCTACTGGAGCATCAACGACTCTCATTCGTCCACCAGCACCTTCAAGTAACATCGATTTATCGCTGAGTATGACAGCAATTGCTCTGTAATTGGCAATAGCTCCAATATCTCTATTAACATGAGCTCGAAAATGTATATCGACTACTGACTGTCTGGTTAAATCTAAATGTTCTAACGAAAAGTAATAAATTGGGTATAATGTTGTAAAATCCAATTGTGATATTTGTAAACCAGTATCAACATTTTGATCACGTCCCATGAACGTCATTAGACGGTGATATACACGTGCTACATGATTTTGATCGAAATTCAGTAAAATATCTTCGGATGGTTCTTGATGTCCATTTATTCTTAAGGAAACTTCGGAAACACCAAGATTATCAAATATCATAATACTACGTGTTTGATCATCCACCCGTGCAGCATCTTGAAATGCAATAAATATATGTCGTGGTGCAGAAACACCTTGTTGTGATGCTATTTGCCACGTAAATAAACCATTAATATTACTCTGAATAGCATCTGTGGTCATTGTTAACCACGATAATGCTGATTTACCACCTTGATTCATAAAAGAGAGTAGACGATCTTCTTCAGTTATTGATGGAGTCATCACCGGCATCCACAATGAAAGTTTTGTAAGAATTACTTTGCCAGGATCACCAGCGAGTCTCCATAATGCATCGTTGTCGGTTGCTTTTCGTACAAGTACAACTGTATGCTTAGATCCGAAAATGACTTTTCTGACATTTCTACAAAATCCAAATATATGTGATAGTGGAATCACACATGAAAATGCTCTTCTTCCACCACGCAACATTGCTCGACGTGATCTAAATCCTAAGTTGAAATCTGGATCTACATTAATAATCATACTTTGTACATCCGCATTGGCGTTTCTAGCAAAATTTCTTGGTTGTCCTATTTCATATTGTCGATACTCTGGAGAATCAGTTGTATCCTTTGCAAACATCATTGATGGACCAGCTGATCTTGAATAATCATCACTATATCTTGCAAGACCAAGTATTGTTGTTGCAACGTCGACGTCCTTCTGAATAGATTCAATATTTTTTCCGTCAATCATGTACGTTGCACTGTCAAATAATGCCATAATACCATTATTAACAAAACCGACATTAACATCGTCTCCATATGCTACTGGTGCTGCAGGATTAGCAATATTTAAAATTTCACCTTCGACTTCAATAAATGCTTCAGCGGGTAAGAAATATCTACTTGTATCCTGAACCTGTAGTTCGATTCGTCCACGCTGATCTGGAATTCGTGCGTCGTAAGAATAATATTGATAATCACGCACAGACTCATCTTTAAGTACTGGTGCGTCCATGTCAAATGCGGGATCAGATATACGTTTGAACATCTTTATTATATTTATTATCGTCTAAAACGAAGATTACTTCGGGAAGTGAGACCACTTCCTGCTATCAGACTAGCAGTTATATTTTTTTCTTTTTCTGATAAAGGCACATCAGCCAACTCTGCTAGTTTTTGATTAGCAACTTGATTTATTATTTTACTGACATTTGCAGGCATTACTTCAGTACTAGGTAATTTTACTGATTGAGGTTTTCGTCGTATTAATCGTGCTAACCTATCTTTAATCGCTGAAAATGCTTTACCAGCAACATTACCAACAGCACCAATACCTTTTTCACGAACAACATCAATAGCTTTCATTCCCAGTTGCTTTGCGATCGGTATTGCTTTTGGGGCTATCCTTCTAAATAGACCCTGAACAACATCACCTAGTCCATCTCCGTAGGTTGTCTTGTATACTGGTAATCTTGAATTTATTACCCTGACCATAGTTGGTCCACGTTGAGTACTATGTACGATCATTTTATTATAGTAATTGTATTTAATTACGTACTCAGTCACTGTAGTAGTCATCGGCAATTTCATTAATAAGAGACTGATAAACATCAACGTTCATGATACCGCCTGTAAATAATCGTCTACAGATATCGGCCGCTTCATTAATTATTTCTAGGGAATTATTACCAGCTCGTTTTCCTCCAATGAGGATTTCTAATCGATCAACATCAGCAAGAACATTATTGGGACAAGTAATAAGACCACTTCCTAAACCACTTCCAATTACGTTGCCAGAAGAGGTGTCTGACGGCCAATATTCTTCTTCCTCCTCTTCCTTTTTGCTTGGTTTTTGTTGTTTTGGAGATTGTATTAATTGCTGTGATAGTGGTGGTAATATTTGTGGCAATTGTTGTTGGGGTGGTGGTGATACTTGTTGTGGTAGTGGTGGTAGCATTGGTGATCGTGGTAATTTAAATCGTGGTTGTTTTTGTGGTTTTGGAGATTGTGGCAATTGTTTAGATTTTTCTTTTATATGGTTATGTACAGCCTCATCAAATTTATTAAAATTTTTAATATCTTCATTAGATCTAATTTCTGGAATACCAGTATATATGCGATATACATCCTTAATCCAATTGGCAGAGTTCAGAGATTTAACATGTTCTGGTTTTACATATTTTTGTCTTTCATAATATCCAAATGCGGCAATATCAAGTAATTGGTCTTTGTCCTTGATAGCAGCAATACCTTCAGGTGTAAATTTATCTATTATCTTAATTCTGGTTTTTGGTTGTCGTGGTTGTGGTTGTGGTTGTGGTTGAGCCGCTTGAATACGACCAGCAATATCAGCAGGTAATGTTTCAAGAGCTCGTTGTGTTGCCTCAGTTGCTGTAACAATTTTCTTTGTTGGTTCGACAATCGGTTTAAATAATTGTTTTGTGTCCTCTTCAAATTCAACCTGAGATTCTTGTCGTTCTTGTAATTGTTGCTTGAAAGCATCACGAACAGGTAAATATTTTTTAATTGCTTCTAGTCGCTCTCGTGCTAATCTAGCTGAATGAGGTTCTCCAATATTCATTATTAAATAATATTTATAATAGATATTTAATTGAATTTGAAATCACCAAAAATACTTAATAAAACGCGATAACTCTGCTCCTCCTCTGCTAGAGAATTATTTCCCCTTTCTATGTATGTCTGTATGTATGCATGTTTGTCTGTATTTTAATTTATCAAAAATAATCAGTAGATCCTAGCGGTTACCCTTCAATGGAGCCCCTCGATAGCCTGTGTGACTTTCATGGGGTCCTTACATTGTCGTCTCTCTTATGACGTATTATGCGGCACGCCCATGTTCTGTTTCTTTTGGCTAACACCCTTTCTGGATGTTTATTTGGGGGTTCTTCCATGGGGCAGAGAGCTCAAGGCATACTACTGATTATTTTAGGGGGGGCAAATTTGCATAGACACACCTCCCGGCGAATTTCTAATCGACGAAAGCGAAATATTAGCAATTCAGAAGGCTGTCTAGGCATTGCGATTTCGATAAAACCCCCACGAAACCCCGGGGTAGAATTCCAAAATAGAATCCGACCACGAGATATGTGGTGATTTATCGAAATCTCAGGGGATGCCTCCCCCCCCTACTTATTAAAAGATATGGGCGACCCGGGGACCCGAACCCATCTCGGCGAGATCTGGGGTCGAACCGCAAACATCAGTATTAAAGTTTCCAGCAACTTTAACATTGAGCTAACGAACTCGACTACGGATATACGTTTTAGAAATTATTATATGTGATTATTGTGCAATAGCATTTGATATCTGATTTTACAAATAAATAAATATTTATAATTTTATTAAGATATTTTGCCATTATATATATGAACCGATTAAAATGTATTATATTTAAAATTAAAGCACGGAAATAAAATGCACACAAATACCTATCGGAGATATCCGGGGAGATATCCGCGGCGATAAACACAGCTATTGTTTGAACTACCACACATGTCCTTGAAAAATCGGTACGCATACCTATCTCAGTACATGTATGTATGACTCACTTCATGTATATACATGCAATAGTTGATCTGGATAAATTCATAGCAGCAGGAAGGGTGAATGACCACATGTGTGTGTAAGATAACAGCAGACAAGAAGGGAATATGATATGCGCGGTATGGCAGTCGAACCTTACACATTTGTCTTAATCATAATGCAAAATTTGCTCGAAAACCAAGTTGTAGGGTCCACCGCAGCAAGGGGGGTGGGGGTGGACAGACATTTGGTAATGAATATATTTGCATTATGATTAAGACAAATGATTTCGCGGTACGGCAGTCGAACAGACCACTTGCCTCAATTATCACTAAAATTTGGCTTAATCATAAGAGTGGTCTGTTCACCCTCCCTGCTGCTCACCGAGAAATACATACGGCAAAATCAAAGTTCAAGTACGTTGACATTTTTGGATGAAGTCATCTTAAAAGTGTGATATAGTACAAATATGACTGAAGCCGCGCGCTGTGATGTCACGATGAGAGTTGCACGTGTTTTTGAGAAGAAAAACATGCTAAAATACCCTGTTATTTGCTCTGATAGACCTGACGTCATCTTTTCTTGACCCAATTTAGTACCAATTGTAAAACTCCATAGCGGTCAATGATTCTCGTCTGGAAGATTATTCATGATATTCATAATGCTGAGCATTCAACAAACAGAACTGACTTAATCTTGGTTAAAATATATTAGTATCAAATTTTGTATCAACAGTTAATATTGAATTTAATTTGAGTAAATGCGCCGACATGACCACATTGACGTACACTTTAGATTTCTACATTTCTTTTAAGTAACAAAGAATGGAAGCGGTAATATAGAAAAGTACCAGAGACGACGCAAGTTAAATATTGCATGAACCATACATTCAAAGCAAATGCAACGTTTTTCTCTTCGTTCATTCATGTAATTAGATACAAATTTGAAAGTAATAATCTGATGAAATGAAGATAATAGTAAACTGCGTTTCCATTTCGGCAAATGTCATCGCGTATTTTTGTTTTCATGAGTCTGGATGTATACTGTCTAAATTTATGCACAATTTTACTTAATTCCATATAAATTTATTGCATATGGCTGACACAGTAGTGTCCATATGTACTTGATCATTAATGGTACATGTACTGCATCTACTCGTTTATAACACGAGCACAACTTTATACCGCACAGACCCAGATTCACCTCGCACAATGCGCTGGCACCTATGGGTCTTTGGAGTTTGTTATGAGCAATTAGTAGAACAAATGATAAACTCTGAGTTGTCAGCGCTTTATGCGACAGCAGATCAGGGTCTGTGTTGTTTGCAATTGGGATCGACATATGTGCTAATACAGACGGTATTCTCAAGCCATTCGGTGGTTCAGCTGGATGATGAGAGAAGGGGCTTTTGCTCAAGTTCCAAGTAATCTTCATTTAATGTTCGTACACATGCATACAACATACAAAGACATAATCTCCTTTTTCTTTGTTACGTATATGTAATTTAATTACTTGTGTGTTAGTTCTAAATTTCTTTTTTATTTTATTTTATTTCATTACATGTAATTGTAATGATAACTTTATTCACTGGGTTTGACATTTTCCAGTAAATTCAGTTCAATTCTTTTAACCTGATAAATACGCAGTTCGCAGAAACATTGTATCTATCGCTACCTAGATTTCAGGGCCCGTTTCAGCTCTATTGTAAACAACTTTTTAAAAACAAAATTATTATTGAATCTTAGAGTAAGATTCGTTCAGTACAATCGAATTCGTCCATGGCGGACGTGACAGTTGGCATATAATCGTTTTTGCGTCACTCGGACTAAGTGATCACGTGACCCTATCGCGTGGTCCGTTCTGCGTTGTAAGTGCAGCTAAAGTGATGTTTCATAGTGTTTTTAGTCAGTCGTAAATCATACCTTCCAGCTCAAAGGTATTATCTTGTTGATGCCAGTTGGAATTGAGTTTTTATTTAAAATAATTTATTTTCCCTGGAGACTTTATCTAGTGTTCATCATAATTCTTGGACAAAGACATTTACTGAAAATTGTTCGGAATTCTAAATCCGAAATATTATTTTTAGTGATTCAACAAGGAACTGTTGACACTACAACACAGAACAGGTTATAGAAGACGCCATCGCCTTCCATCATGGAACTTCATCGGGATTCGAACTTTGATTCAATAAGAACTTTTCAGTGATAGGACTTATATTTTTAAATTCTAGGATTAAGTTTTGGATTATATTCACAAACCGTAAGTCCTTTTTCATATTTTTACCTTGTTTTCTAGGGAAATAAATTATTCTGTTAAAATAACAAAAAAAAAGCTTGTTGGCTTCACTCTTTTCTTTGTTACTTTGTACGAGCCTAACATCTTACTCTTATACTTTTTTTTCTCTTTTGACCGCTGGATCGGGGAATACTGTCCTATGGTCAACTTACAATTAAACATTTCTGGCTATCAAATAATCTAGGGACAATGAACATAATGCACAAAAATAGAAAAGACGCTTCACACATTCATGCACACACCCATATAGCACACAATCTCTTTTCACATAAAAATTTTATAGGCTTACACAAGTATACAGCATAGAAGTGACATAGAGTTAGAAATATTACAGTATTGGTTCATGTTTACTGATTTTGCCTAAGTTACATGTTCATGATTGAGGACCCGTTTTGAAGTAATTGGTCCTCTTTTTGTTTATCTTAGCAGTATATTTTTCAACTTTCTTATGCGTTTCAACTATTGGTTTAAAAGCATAAATGGAAGGATTCAGCATGTTGAATCTTGTTGAAGTGTAAATACAATATTTGGCAAAAGGAGATTACACAAAATGTACAATTTTTCATTTTCTAAAAATACTTCCTTTTTTGAGAAATGTACAATATTTGGACAACAAGGTGCAAAAAGTTTAGTAAAACAGTACAAAAAACTCTGAAGTGATATTGCAATCTTAGAATAGGTGTTCAATACTTTCATTCTGACTCTTACAGGAAGTGCATTTGTCGTCATCTATTAAGTTAATTCTTTTCAAACAGTTATTAGTGACAACTATACTATGTATAGATTTAAATTTAAAAGAAATTTAAATTTAAAAGAGATCAACATTGTATCCTTAGTACAAAGTTTTGCCTGGCTATAAATCTTGGACCATTCCTCACTACTTATATTTTTATTTAATAATTGCATCCACGTTTCTAGCTGAGCAGTGTGTTGCCTCTTACCTTTATTATCTGTGTAAACAAAATTCAGTGACTTTTTGTTCTTGCAAATTAATTATTTTATCCTCCAGCTCATCAAAAATGTCAAGGCCAAATGGTTTTTGATTGCATCTTTCCAAGATTTTGGATTTTTGGATATTAATCAAAAGTATTTCTAAAAAATTGTCGCATCCAGTTTTTCGTTTTATCATTTCAAAAGGTATTAAATTACCGTGACGATCAACTAAATCATCAAGAACTTCAATGCAGACATCTTTCCAGGATTTGTATTGATGGAAGTTTCTAGGTGAAACAAAATTTTAAATACTCAGGGATAAATACTCATTCGAATTTTGAAGATCCTCTTTCCAAAATTATAAATTACATCTTTCCAAAAACTGTTTGAATGAGCTTAGCAATTTCATCTAATTTTCGCCTCAGCGAATTCCAAATATCCTTCCTATTTCTGAATATAGTCGTATTGACTAGGTTTTCCCACGCTCGATCCTCGTTTTCCATTATTCTTTAAATCTATCTTATCTTAATAAACCTAATGAATGAATAAATGTGTATCATATTTAATCCTCCCTCATTCTCCGGGGCTACTAGTATATCACGTTTAATTCTCTCTACTTTTCCATCCCATTCAAACTTAAATAAGGTACGATATAGTTCTGCTTCACTTTTTGCTGATCGGTTAGGAAGGGCTGAAAAAAAGATGTATGAATATGTGTAGAAGAAGAGTTTTTATAAAAATTACTTTACCAATACTGAAAGGTATCTTTGACTACAGCTTGCCGGAATTCTTTTTGCCTTTATTAGTTTCTTCCTATAATTAATTTCCACCATTTGTTGTAAGTCTAAAGAAAAATCGATGCCAAGAATTGTAAAATTGGAAGAAGACCAGTTCGGTTCCATATCGGGACATATTCTTTAATCGGAAAATTTCTTGTTTCCAATACAAATAGCATTTGTTTTTGTTATGTTGCCTATAAGTCCAGATAATAGAAAAAAAGTCTTGCAAGATATCAGAGATACAAGTTCTTGAGTTTATCCTAATAAATATGTTAGGATGGAATTTTTCAGTAAATTGTATTAAAAACAATTTTTATTCTTGTAATATAAGTGTGTACTATTTCAATAAAGATTGTGCTTTTCTATGTGAAATAAAAACAATCCTACACATTGTATAGTACTTTAAGTTTGAAAATTTAGAACTCAGCAGCAAGGGTGCTGAGCAAGAAAATTCCTTTGTGCCGAGTAAGTCACTATGGTAGTCGATAAGAAAAGATGAAGCCTCACTTTGAGATTATGGCGAAATCCAAGAACTAAGACGTATGACCGTATTTGGCCGCGTCCTAAGAAACTGTGTTTAAGAAGCGAGATTTGCTGGGCAAAATTAGTCCGTTTCGTCTGGACTCAGAGAGAGCTTGTTTAATTACAGGTAAGCTACCGTCTGCGTGAAAGTTTCTATATAGTATAGGGATTTTTAATGTTAAGATGTTAAAGTAAGAGTTCAATCTAAGATCGGTACATTGCAACATTGGATTATTTTAATATTTCTTTACTATTCTTTAATATAATATATTGGAAAGTTTAATTGTTGGAAGAATTTATATTTACTTGTAATTATTTTATTGATTATTGTAATAGGCGACGTTTGCTACCAACTTCATACTCAGTAATAATTAATTCAGAAATGGAATACTCTTTAAAATAATAGAGATTAATATTTTGGTATTTTAAATTAAATTCAGTAAAATATATTTCTACTAAATATTTGCGGTATTAGTCTGAAATATTGAATTTTAGACTCTTTAGCTATCGTGAATTTATTTGAGATTTAATTATCTTATTATATTCTAAAAGGCAGAAATTATACAAATGTATGAAGCTGATAGGTGAAGGAATATCCTAGATTTATATGTATCTCTTATATCCGTAATGTACGTTTATGTAGATTGATATTGGAATGTAATTTTATATGTTGAGTATTTCAAAAAATTGGTCCGTTTTCGTCAGAATTCAGAGAGCTCAGTCTTCCTTACAGCGATCCTGTGCCTCCCTCGCATCGCCTTTTCCCAAGATGTAAGGTTATATTATTTAGAGGTGACACCTCCCCCAGGGAGCATGAATTCTTCCTGTTGCTCTCTCTCTCTCTCTCTCTCTCTCTCTCTCTCTCTCTCTCTCTCTCTCTCTGATCATGGAAAAGAGCATTGCTTAGAGTTTATGAGAAATAATTCTTATAAAAAATATTTCAAACAATAATTTAAACAAGAATAAAACTGAAACTTTTGAAAAGCACATAAGAGGACGCGTGGTAAACATTGCATAAAACACGAAGTCAGTCAAAATGAATATTTCTTTCTTCTTTCACGCTTAAAGCTCGACCCAATTTTGAAGGTCTGTGCTAAGATTGAACCTCTATGGGTGTTAACATAAATGATAAATGTTAATGCACACATAAAATATTAATGCACACGTTGTATATATGAAACTACAATATGAGAGAGAGAGAGAGAGAGCGCACGTGCACGCACACACACACCTGATCCAATTACACATTATAGTTCATCATCTTTCGAGTCATCAATCAACTTGCTGTGTCTATTGCTCCGGAAATAACCGACAAATCTAATTTCATCATCATCATCATCATCATCATCATCATCATCATCATCAATCCCTTAACTTAAGAGGTCGTTGGGGCAACACATTTGACTTTTCAACCAATTCTCTCCATCTTTCCCTGTTCTCTACTGCCCTTTGGGAATCTCCAAATCCCATGCCTGTTCACTCCTTAATGTTATCTTCCCACCTCTATTTCTGTCTCTTCTTCTGCACCCTCGCACTGTGCCTAGCAAAATTGTTTTTTGCAAGTCCAGATGATCTTGAGACATGACCGTACCACTTCAGTTTGCGCTTTTTTACAGTGGTGAAGAGGTCTTCATACGGAACAGCATCGACGATACGAGAGTGGAGGGTTCAACGTTTGTCCACATCTTGGGACGAGAACAGGTGAAGGGAATGAAGTGAAACCGCTTTTATTTATAGTGGAAGACCGGATCGAAACGGATTGAGATTGTTCATCAATCCCAACACGCGTTACAAAATTGAGTCGCTTCGTGGAGTCTGTCTTCCAGTCCGAAGAGAGCTACATGTGACGCCACATTCCCTATATAGGTGCGCTAGCGTCTGTGCCCAGTGAATCGATGCGACATTGTTTTTTGAAACATGACGGAAATTAAGAAGACAATGAATTGGGGTGCACAGGCCGTGGAGACGAGAAGCGATGACATAGCAGCGGTTACCAAAGTCAACACAGGGCTACTTCCAGAAGAGGTCGATTTCAACTGGGATTTAGTGGATTTTCTCTCTTCTTCGCAAGAATTTGTTCCGGTACCAGCAGCTTCGCCACCTTCTCCTTCTTTACCACACGTCGAGGATTTTAAACAAAGACAGAAAGAAGAATTGGAGAAATTTGTACAACAGCAGAAAGAAGCAGAACAAGCTTTTCTCCTTGAACAGCAACAGCGAGAAGAAGAAGAGGCAAGAAGGAAACGGCAGGAAGAAGAAGAAGCAGAGAAGAAACAAGGTCTAGGAGAGTAGGAGAACAGTGAAAGCCAAACGGTAACGGTACTCTTGGACATTTTGGCAGAGTTAAGGAGTCTGAAACAAATGTATCAGACTTCTTTATTACGACCCAAGAGAAAAAAGACCTTCTCGAGTCAAACAGCCCAACCATGTTAGTACGCCTGAGATACCAGCCCTAGTGATTTCTACCCAATCATCGACAGGAGCAGGTCCAGAAGTAGGCCTTGGCCTTGGCAAAGGCTTAAGGCAGTTAAAGCTGATTGCTTCTCGTTCCTGAGTTTGTTTGTTTGTTTTTTTTTAAAAAAAACAAACACCCAACGGTCCTTTTCAGGGCAACCCATTTCTTTCGAAAAGAGATAGTATTCATTTTGCCTCAATCAATTAAAACTCAAAATCCTTTTTCTCCCTATGATGTACGTGTGTGGGTGCGAGAGTCTAGCCCCTTATTCTAAAAAATCAAAACCAGGAGACACTTACGTTTTTCTGTCTGGTCTATTCTGGTACAAATTTTACAATCCAATTCACAACACAACACAACACTTTAAAAAAAGTTCATAGACTTCTTCTGTATCTTTTTTCTTTCACTTTCTCTGTTTTCTGATTTTCTTCACTTTCACAGGTTTTTTCTCCTCTTCTTCCTAACTTTTTTCTCGTCTTCTTTTCTTCTCTTTCTGAACGTCTACGTTCTTTCTTTGCCGAGGGCACCTCTTCTTCTTTCTCCTGCTCCTGTTGTTACCTTGGGCAGTCTGAAGACCAATGTCCTCTCTCTTGACAATGATAACAGGTATCTTGACTTTTGTCTCTTTTGACACTGGTCTTGCTTTTTGGACGGTCTGGACATTCTGCAGCCCAATGCCCTTTCTTATGACAGATATAGCAAGTATCTTGACCATTATCTCGAAAGGACGGGGAGTACCGCTGAAGAAAGCAGAAGAGGTCATCACCGATGTGTGGGATTCTTTGTTAACCACACTGAAACGGCAATGTGAAGCCAAAGAAGACGATCGCTTGAGACTTTCCATTCATCACGACAGTCTGAAGTCCCCCGTTTGGATCGAGTTTAGCAGGCCATCAGAACTGACACCTTCTAAAGTCATCGACAAGATTCAACACGTACAGCAAACCAACGACAAGTTTCACATCACTGACGGAAAAGCGACACTGTTCATGACCCACGTTT
Source organism: Megalonaias nervosa (assembly GCA_016617855.1). Classification (NCBI taxonomy): domain Eukaryota; kingdom Metazoa; phylum Mollusca; class Bivalvia; order Unionida; family Unionidae; genus Megalonaias; species Megalonaias nervosa. The sequence continues at coordinate 26,267 of JAECUM010020669.1, read as the reverse complement.
CTCTTCCAAAAGGGAACGGACAGCGCAAAATAGATATTATTGGTGGACGAGCTCGCAGCGTCAAGCGCAGCCTCGTTCAAATTAACAATCCTCAAAACAAGACGTGTTTAGCCCGTGCCATCGTCGTGGGACGAACACGGCAGAATGGAAAAGAGCTTGGAAAACAATTAAAAAATCGGTTCGAGCCAAACAACGAAGAGAAGCAGAATTCCTGTTTATATCAAGCGGGGATATCCAAAGACACACCCTGTGGCATTCCTGAAATGCAAAGATTGCAAGACGTCTTGGCTCCACTCTACACCTTGAAAGTGCACATTCAAGAAGTGCGCGGACCTATGTTGTTTCGAGGCAAAAATTTCAAAGACGGAAAATACATTCACGTCTATCATCACGATGAACATTTCGATGCCATTACCAGTATCACTGTATTCCTGGGATACGGTTATTACTGTGAGAAATGTGACTATGGCTATAACAATCGAGAGCAACACAAGCATTGTGGATCAAAATGCTCAGGATGTTTGGCCCCTAAACCCTGTCTTGACGAACGACAAAAACGAGTGCATTGCTCATCTTGTCAGCGCACTTTTGTCAGTCCAACCTGTTACCAACAACATCTGAAGACGCAAGGTTTACAGCAGAAAAGTGCTTGTCAACTCCCGAGATTGTGCCCTACTTGTGGACGAGGCATACGTACCAAAAGTGCCAAGGCTCACGTATGTTCAGGAAAGAAGCAATGTCACATTTGTCGCCAAATCGTGGACTTGGAACACCAATGCTACATTCAAAAATACCATTCCAAACATGAAGAGGAAGATGACCAGAAGAAAGTTAATTTCATCTTCTTCGACTTTGAATGCATGCAAGAGACCGGTATTCACATTCCTAATTTCTGCGTGGCTCACCGAGCGTGCGAGAAGTGCATCCAAGATCCTATCTTTAGTCATTGCCCTCACTGTAGCAAGATTCCTGGAGGACGTGAAAAAATCTTTCGGGGACCGAACACGCTGGCAGATTTCGCCCAATGGATCTTTTACCCCATCGACGAGACGCGGAGCCAAGAGGACATGGAACGTTACGGAGATTGTCATCGCTATGCCACGGTGATGGCTCACAATTTCTCGGGATACGATGGACAGTTTCTTTTGAGATACCATATGGAACAAAGTACCTAACATACTAAAGCGACTTTGAACGGAACCAAAATCATTTCCATCAGTAATGGTCAAAAGCTATTCTCCGCACTTTTTCAATAACGAAGCCAATCAACACGCCGTTCTACCCCATTTGCCAGAGGCTCACTACTACGACTCCGACAACATGCGTACCGAACAATGAGAAGCTTTCTACGCTTGCTACCAGACTCACACCTCGGACCCCTTCGACTTTCAGGAAGAAATGTTAAAGTATTGCGTTCCGACGTAGACATTTTACGGCGTTGCTGTGGAAAATTTCGAGAATTATTCATGGAGCACGAAGGGATCGACCCTTTGAAAGAAGCCTGCACCATTGCCAAAGGGTGTTCCTTAGTGTACCGCCAACGATTCATGCCCGAAAACACCCTAGCTGTCATCAGCCCTCAAACGACGAACTTTGTCAAACGTCAATACTCGGTCAAAGCCCTACGTTGGTTACATTACTTGTGCGATAAGGAAGACAAATGGATCCAACATGCTCGCAACGGAGGAGGCGAGAAGACCATCGGAAGGTTTTTGGTGGATGGCTGAGACTTAGAAAACCCTCAGATCGTGTACGAGTTTAACGGGTGCTTATTTCACGGATGTCCCAACTGCTACCCTCAACGTGACACAACAAATCAGTTTTTACAACGGACCATGGAAGACTTGTACCAGGCCACTTGTCAGCGGCGATTGAAGTTAGAACAGCAAGGATATCAAGTGGTGGAAATGTGGGAACACGAGTACTATCACCGATTGAAAACCGATCCCGAGTTTAAACGCATCGTGGAAAGTTACAAGCTGGTGGACCCACTGAACCCGAAGGACAGCTTGAACTGAGGATGAACGAATGCCACCTGTTTGCTGTACCACGCCGACGAGGACGTGTGTTCGCTATATCCTTATGTGAGCAAATATTGTGACTTTCCCGTAGTGCACCCACAATTGCTGACGAAACACATCGACCTGGACAACATTCGACAATACGAAGGATTGATCAAGTGCAAAGTCTTGCCTCCCACGAACTTGTACCATCCCGTTTTACCTCACCATTGCCAAGGAAAATTGATGTTTCCCTTGTGTCGTACTTGTGCCGAAATGTGCAACCAAGACCAACCTTGTCAGCACGCTCAGGAAGAACGTGCCTTAACGGGAACGTGGGTCAGCGTGGAATTCTTCAAAGCTCTGGACTTGGGACATCAACTGTTAGAAGTGTACGAAATTTACCACTTTCCCAAGACAGAAAAATAGCGCAAGGGCGACGTGACTCAGAAAGGCATTTTCGCAGACTACGTGGATGTCTTTTTAAAACTGAAACAAGAAGCCAGTGGCTATCCTTCCTGGTGTCACACTCCCGAACACCAAAAGATATTGAAAGAGAAATACTGGGAGCAGGAAGGCATCACTTTAGACCACCTGGAGAAAAACGAAGGAAGGCGATCGTTTGCCAAAGTGATGTTAAATTGTTTGTGGGGCAAAATGGCTCAACGGCCGTGTTTACCCAAGACGGAGTATTTGACAGAACCTTCCCGCTACTTCCAGATGATTCACGACAAAACCAAATACATGAAACGCGTGGAGGTCGTTCGTGAGGACTTATCTTAGTCAATTACGAAGAAGAACTGGACTTTGTAGAAGCAGACGAATTTGGAAATGTCATCATTGCGGCCTACGTGACAGCCCATGCTCGCTTAAAATTGTACGAAGCGTTACACCATTTAGGGGATCGTGTACTGTATTTTGACATGGACTGTTGCATCTACATCGATCGCCTGGGTCACTGTCACCCGGTCATCGAAGGAGACCGTTTAGGAGCCTGGAAAGATGAGCACTCCAACGACAAGATTCTAAGTTTTGCTAGTGGCGGTCCCAAAAATTATGGCTACGAATACTGTGACCCACAAGGAGAAGTGCACACGGAGTGTAAAGTGAAAGGATTGACTCTCAATTATCGCACCGGTCGAGTGGTGAACTTCGGCGTGTTGAAAGAAGCCTTGCAGTCTGGACGGGATCGAAATTTTAAAGTGACCACCTACGAACCTCAGAAGATTGTACGTTTACCCACACACCAAATCGTCAGTCGGTCTTTGGAAAAAGTCTATCAAATCATATACCAGAAGAGTGTTCGGCTTCCCAACCACTTCACTTTACCTTACAGACACGCTGGTATAAAAATATGGTTCCAAGACGATAACCACCAACAAGAAGGATGACTTCGACACAGCAAGAATCGAGTGAGAGACCCGCTGAAACTCCAAGTTCAAACCATACCATTTTTCTGTCTTCTTGCCTGACTATTATAATTGTGCCAGTCGATTGGAAACGTTTCAAAAATGGCCACGGATAGGGAAGGATTACCCACTGCGAATTTTTTTAGCTAGAGCAGGATTTGTCTACTTGGGACCTGAGACTGGATTGGGATACGAAGTACAGTGTTTCAGTTGTCGTCTGAGGTTGCGTATGGATCGATGTATCTATAAAGATTCAGCTATTCTGGAACATACTCGATGGCCTTCACACTGTCCTTACCTATCTATGGCCTTTCCACCCATCACACTACGGTTAAGGTATGACGGTACCTTAGAGATGGTAGTACCGTTGTCCAAGAAGAAAAAAAAAAGGACGACTTCCAAAACTAGGCATAGAAAAGGAACGATGTACAAGCTCGAGACTTCATTACGACTAGTATAAAAAGGGATAACGTCCAAGACCGATAGTTCATTATGACTACCAAGACCAAGCGAGAAAGATGAATCCTTTCAAACAGCAAGTATCAAGCGTAAGACTCAAGTCCAACGAGAAACTCGAGTACGATGCTGTGCCTTGCGATGGCAGGGATGCCGTACGCTGTGACCTCAGCGATTTAGTACCACATCATTGGAACTTTGCTATGACTATACCTACCATGGAAAGTGATGCTGTGCGTGTCAAACCTGACGGATGCGAAAGCGATGCCACTCGTCATCGTACACCTTTTCACTTTACTGGTTTTCATGGTTGATGTCATCATTATGCAACCATGCGTCTACTACCCTACGGATGTCATCCAAAACGGAGCAAACTTCTGCGGATTTCACCGTACCCTCATTGAAATGAACCTGTGAAAGACGAATATTCGTTCCCTGTGCGATTGCCTGAATACTGCGACTTTGAAAGTCGATTCCAAACCTTCCGAGGAAAATGGCCAAAATATCTGGGAGGACCTACCCCCGAAGAATTAGCTAGAGCCGGATTTATCTACTTGGGCGAAGGGGATAAAGTCAAGTGCTTCAGTTGTGGTGTGTCACTTCACGAGCGGGAGAAGAAAGATTCCGCTTACCTGGAACATGCTCGATGGTCTCCGGATTGTCACTACCTACCTTTAGTGGGACCTCATCACTGAAGTGGCATACCATGTATTTTAAGAAACCAGCTTAGCTAGGAGTCAAACGTTGGACAACCCCTAGACAAATATTTAAACCCCATTTAAAAACTAATATTCAAAGATTACCAAACGATTTGCAAGAGAAGATCTACAAGGAAATTTGGCATGGTCTTGTCAGATCAAAATCTCAATTGCTGACTGAGGAACTTTTGTATCGAGAAATTCACAAGCGGAGATTGACAATAGTCAACAAACAAGTCAGATTTGTCTGGATCATGTGTGCGTTCTACCGAATATTCCGCTTTAGACCATTTAAATTAGAAGATTTTAATATCATTCTTGACCCTTTCCTGGAATGGCAGTGGCCAGAAATTACTCACTACGTTCGTCATGTTCTCTCGTGGAGGTATAAAAACTGACTACCATGCCACGACCTTTATCATTCGTGATACAACAGATTCCGTGGAAGGAAATCAATAACAATATTCAGACGGTGGAGGATTACCATCGCATTTTACGAGAACTGTGTCCTTTGAATTGGGGTCGACGTGTGGTTTGTGTCTTTGTGACTTGCTTTCTGGGATGTCGTTTACCGGCCGATTCCTTGTGGACTCTTTACGAACAGTACATACCAACCAAAACATGAAAATGATTCCTTTAAATGTACACATGAGACTCATTCCGTTAAAAGCTTTGCGCTTGCATCTCGATACTTCACGACCTCTACAGGAAAGAAAGATTCGTCAACTTTTAGGCACTGAAGATGTGTACGACGATGTGTGTGTAGCTTGTGACTTACACCCTCACTGGAAAGATGTACGTCACAGGAAAAGTTGGGGATTCGAGGCTCGGACAAAAGAAGTGGCACACTATGCCCATGATTTGTAATCCTGACTTCCAAAGTTCAGTGAAAAAAGTAACTTTTAAACCTGTGTTAGTGACAGTGCCAGAAGAAGAAGAACCACTCCCTTCAGGACAGGACAGGACCGTCATTGACATCCCCTAAAGGCCATTCCGGGAGGACCCCTGTGTGACTATGCCAAGGAGTGTAGAGACTCTAAGAACATTATACACTGTCCCTACGATACCACATCTTGATCACATAATATATTGTACAGAGACTTGTTTATATTCAACTATGATCGTTTCGATGTGTCCTTTATTCATGTACTTAACCATTTGGCTTTAAGGGTATTTTTGTCTTTCGTATTGTTCACAATTAAAGATGGCAATAAACGTGTCCTGAAAAAGTATAAAAACTTTTGTCTTGTCTGTCTTCGTGTCAAAAGTGACAGTCCCCACACTACTATGTCTACCTTTACTGTCTCCGCTCCCTCATCCTCCACTTTTGAAGCCATCGATGAACACTTAGATCGTGCTAGTTGGGAGGCCTTGTATCTTCGCTATCCCTTTAACATGCTGATTGCCGGACCTAGCGGTTCAGGCAAAACCGAATTTGTTAAACGTTTGATCGAACATAAACATCATTTGATCGATCGTCCACCTCAACGAATCGTGTGGTGTAACAAAGAGTGACAATCGGCGTACAGCCTTTTGCGAGAAAGTCAATTCGATTCCATTGTGTTTGTGGAAGGCATTCCGGGCGAAGACGACGGAATCGTGTCTGACCCCAGTCAAACCCATCTGGTCATCTTCGACGACATGTTAGGAGAAGACGAAGAAGAAATTAAACTGTGGTTTACGCGCAAAGGGCATCATCGTAATGCCAGTATCATTTACATCACTCAAAGTTTGTTTCAACTAAGTAAAGCCCATCGCACCATCAGTCTCAATGCTCATTACGTGGTCTTGTTTAAAAGCCCTAGAGATAAATCGCATTTGCAAGTGTTAGCCAAACAGTTAGGAACGCCTTGGCTGAGTCATGCGTACGACAATGCCACTCAAACTCCACACGCTTATTTACTCGTGGATTTAAAACCCACCACCCCCGATTATTTGCGATTTCGTACCCATCTGTTTCACACTGGTGCCAAGACGGAGGACCTGTCGTGCGCACGTCCCCGTCGTCGACTTAACAACAACAACAACCAAGAAATTCAATAAAAACTTAGGTCACTTTGGGTCTGTCTCACACAGCGTCAACATGACGTCCCTTCAGTCTCATCTTCCCGTCAAACTGATTCGTGCCTTGTACAACATCAGTCGCGAAAAACATCCACAAATACGAGCTCGTGTCTTAGAAGCTAGTCTCAAAGAAGTCTTACGATGGCTTACGGTGACAGCACGTCAATTACTGCAAGGCATCATTCACATTTCACGTCAAACTAAACGCTTTTTGAGAGAAACAAAGTAGCCTTGACGCAACTGGCCGATCCTCGCATCGACACTCAAACCAAAAAGCAAATCATTTTGAAACCTGGAGGTAGCGGTTCTCTAGTTGCTGTCATCATTCGTTACCTCTTAAAATGGGATCGTAATGCTCCCAAATTCCTCCCCAAGAAAAAAGCCACTCCCTGACCTACCCAGAAGAAAAAGAAAAAGAGCAGCAGTGTCAAGACCAGGTCACATCCTCAGAAAAAGTTAAAGAAAAGTCCTCAGAAAACACTTTCTACCCGCAAGAGAGGTACTGCCGCCAGGATCTTTTATCATTAAAATTACAAAGACCAGATTTTATGATAACATCTGTTTCAGTTTTATGAAAATTTGATCTTATTGCCATCATCTCAACATAACCAGAAAATCCGTCTAACACAGCCTTATAATTATTGAATCCTGTCACCTTACCGACTACATTTCTTTCGATTCCCTTAGCTCGTTTCTTAACTTTGTTATCAGCTAATTTTAGACAGTACATATGACTACGCAATCCGATAAACTCTACTATAGGAACCAAAACTGTCTCATCCTTAAAATTTCCTATCACTTTTTGATTATCATCACAATGAAATCTAATTTTTTTTGTTGATAATCTGAAAGATCAAACATCTCTCTGTTATCATCAAACTCTTGATAAATATCATCAGAATTTATCTAGTACATAAGCGAGTCAGTATCTGTAAATAACAGCTCTACATCAGGCCACTTCACCTTGACAAAATCGTAATTAAATTGATACATTAGCCATTTTTATATCTCAAGTACTTCCATACCGACATCAACTGGCTTATTTAACTTCAAGTTTGTCCTTCTTCGTTGAATGGCTACTAGATTTTCATTAAATATTTTCATACGGACAAAATCGTCAGATGCTACAAGTTTATTACGACGGTCCACGTTATTGACGATCGGAATATTGACTCGCTTTCTAATATTTTTTTTTATGATTTTGCTAAAATCGCTATTATTCATAAGCTTGAAAAAGTTTTATTTTTCGAATTCTGTTTTGGCGGCTGCTCCTCGTGCTGTGTTTGAGTCTATATAACTCTTCATCCACGGTGATTGATTAAATTTTAGCACACGATGAACTTTTCTTAGTACCGGACTATGATCAGCTGCTTGTTTTAAAATTTTATCGTGTAAAACGTATCTCCGTTTGTCAAGCAGATTAGGAACTAATTTGTTAATAACTGACTTACCACTAGTGCTAGCACTAGATGAACAATTTCTGTTTTTCTGATAATAAACTGTAACCTATCAGCATTGATTCTGGACAGAATGGATAGTCGTTATGCTTACCATGAAGCTCAACAGGATAGTCAATATCAACTTCTATGAAATAACTAACATCATCCGGTATAGTTTTATCAGTTTCTTTGAAAAAACTGTTCTTTGCTGATCCTCCTAAACCGACCAACAGGCATAGACTCCGATAGGCCGTCAGCATACAGATTATTAGCATCTAGATAGGCTATAAAACTTGATGGTTCTGTACTATCATATTCGGGAAGATATTTATTATTAGCCCTGGTATATTTTCTTTTGTTATGACACTTATTCCGCCTCGGATTACACGTTCTATAAAGTTGGACATATCAGGGTCTGTTAGCAGCTCCAGTTTCATTTTAATGTGCTTGAGTAATGATTCCCGACGTAATCCGGGTGCCGAATAGTACCAAGCTGGGTCGAGTCTGTAGTTATCAGCGCTGACATCTCTGCAATTTTCAAATATATCTGCGAGCAACAGCACATCTGTGATAAGATACAGGTCATGGCAATCTCCTAAGTTTTTGCAGCCTAACGAATCCTAATTCGATCCAGGATAGTCATAATTATCAGCACTAACACCCTCAAGATTTTAACTAGAGTTGAACTTAACTTTGTCAGGTAGACACGTTTCATCAAATGTATCCCAATCGTCTAGATACTCGTAGGAAAAGATACCTTTTCGTTTTAATAAACTGCCAGCAGTTTCACCGAAATGCTCAATCAAATTATCAAATTTACTTCAGCCCTTTTCTAGCTCGTCTAGCGATGCTGCCATAAACTGCAGACTATCAATAAATCTCAACTTGCCTTGTGTCACAGGCATGTACTGTTAGTTGGGATGCACTTTACTTTATTGTTATTAATTTTTAGGCGGTTTATTATATCTTTATTACCGAATGATTCAACTATAATATGAGCGTCATAATCTCTGAAATTATGAAATACAACAGGAACAAAATCCAGTGCGGTATATTTTAAGTTACATTTGTCATGTGATGGACCACGAAACTTACCCGCAAAATGGCAATGATCTTTCATTTTATTTTGAGGCAAGCGCGCCTCTCACAAATATAACATATTTCTGCTGCAGTGAAATCGGCTTCTTGTTTTATTGTTAGTGGTTTCATTTTTTTGTCTTATCAAGTAACATCATAATAGCACCGATCTCTTCGATAAGGTTCCTTAGCAACCAGACAGCAGGTTCCCTTCCACGGTAAATCCTTACTGGTTTTGATAAAGATTTGTCAACAGCATAAATGACTTTATACGAAGTTCCACAGGAAATATGCTCATGTATTTTTCTTGTCGAAGATTTATCAGGTTTATTTTCTGCTCCATGCACTGGAAGTAAAATGGACTTGAAATCTGCATATACTATAAAAGACACTTTCGTCTTATGTCTGTAGTTTGTAAATTGTAGTATGTTTTCATCTTCGACAGGCATATATATTTTCTGAATATTAGAGCAATATTCGAGGTGTCGATAAAGTACATGTTAGGATATACAGCTGTGCAAACAGCTGGCACAGAAATGCTTCTATCCCTTATGCTTGTTATACTGACCATCGACTAGCCCATTAAAGTTTTTATCCAAGCGTAGTGACCTTTATAAAATAGTATAAATTTATTGTCTGCTGACATGCTAGATCGCTAATGTATCTGGGGTATATCTTTTGTTTATCATCGATACCAAATACATTAATATCTCCAGGTAACAGGAGATTGTTCTGTTTTTCGAATTTTGGAATTTGATATTCAGAAATAGGAAAGACAATCCCGCTAAGTTTAGATTGTTAACATAACCAATAAAATTTGATACTCGATAAGGATGATCTAGTACTGGAAATAACGCCGATAATATTGCCCATTGGAAACATATTTTGATCATAATTATTTACATTAATACAACATTTCGAGTTTTTTATTTTAATTGATAGCTCGACATATAAGCTACCGCGGAATGGATTATATTTCAAGGTGTGGAAAAGTATTTCCGTCATCTTATCATATTTCCAGCCAGACCCAGATGTAGTGAACTCATCTATTTTCTTCCATACTTCCTGAAATATATTATCTGACAACGACATTAAATCTGATTAGATTTTGATGTATTATAAGGATTAGCAAATTCCTCACGTTGCCTAGCAGCAAGCTGCTTTGCTGCAACGTGCTCTGACATAGGCGTCTGTTAGGATTCCAGAGATATATTTAGCTTAGAAAGCTTGATATAAAACTGCATTATTATTTTCAAGCCCTTGTGCGTGGCAAGCAGGGATTTGATTGTTGGATGAAGCAGATGATATAAGTTTGTGGCAGAGAAATTTGTATGTAAACGTTTATTATCAAGTAACCAACTGTTATCGAAACCAGCAAATGAGGTTGCGATTTTTTTAGGTCGATATCTTTCTGTCAAGAACAGACTTTTCTTTACTATATCGGCAAGATTCAACATTCAATATTTACTGTTTTATATTTCTTTAATTGAGTGTGTTGTGAGATTTGTCAATTAAAGATTTGGAAAACACAATAGTATATTATGGAAAATTTATACCAGATGCCGATAATCGTCAACAATCTTGCTAGACATCAAGAGATTTTCTGGTGTCGCCAGAGATATAATCTTTTTGCTGGTAATGAGCATGGCGTTGTGATCAACATAAAAACAGAAAATGCAATTGGGATTGGAACGTCAGCGGGTTATAAGATGAAAGTGAAAGGCGTTAATGATAGCGAATATACTGGGATGTTCTTACACGAATTTATCTGGACTTTGTTTAGCGGAGATGATATTCCAGATGGAATGAGAGTTTATCATATCAACGGCAGCGTTAGTGACAATAATATCGCTAACTTGTCATTACAGGAAGAATGTCAACCACATCCGATTTATAATTTGTATGAAACTTCTGACAAGAGTATTATCAGACATATCAAAACAAAAAAATTGTTGGAAATATTGATAATATGGGTTATCTTACTTTTAGATTGGTGGAACTGATACTAATCAAATAAATTATAGATCTCACAGGTTCGAGTTTGAAGTTTTTCATGGACTTATTTCAAATGGTTTAGTGGTTGGCCACCTTAACGTCAGAGTTGATAATAGACTTCGGAATTTAGGCCTTGTAACACAACAAGAAAACGTAAGACGAGGTAATGTTGGAAATCCTAAAAATTTTTAAAATCTAAGACCGGTAGTATCAACTAACTCTGAAACTAACGAAGAAATGCCGTTTCCTTCTATTACATCAGCATCAAAATATTTTAACATTGACTCTAGGTCAATGAAATTTGTTGCTGATGGAGTCTATAAATCAGCATTATCAAAAAGATTTAATGTTAGAATCTTCTTTCAGTATGAATCACATGCTATTTAGTTGATACCGCACTATTCGTCAGGCAGAAATTGAGATATTTTTTAAGGTGTCTTTGTCGTATTCGACAAATATCTTTCCGTATTTCAGCATATGATGAAGTTCTATGCTGCTTAACAAGATCAAATTATTTTCTTTTTCTTTCTACTTCAAAGCGAGCTACTACGTTAACATCACCGCGAAATATATAGTTCTTACAGCCTCTTCCACAAGAAAGATCAAATTGCACTACATTATATATCAATTTTCAGAATAATTTTTAGAATTTCCCTTGTCAAATAGCTGTAAACCCATTTCAAAACAGTATCTCTATCGTATCTAACAAATATTTTTTATATTTCTCAAGTTCTGATATCTCCGAATATGTCAGTAGCATATCAAACGCTGAGTGAGGATCGTGTTTAACGAGAAAATTCACATACTTTTGTTTCTGTTTTTTGATCACTCATAAACAACTTGACAGCGTCGAATAAGAAGTTCATATTCAAGATTTTAGCTCTAACTGTTCTTGTTATTTCGTCCGGCATTTTATTACAGCAATCTATATAAACGTCTTATGTATGAGATGTCTCAAACAAATTTCTTGTTTGCGAAAAGACTGTTAGATTTTTACGCTGATATCGAACGTGATATAGAGAATCAGCCAGCGCATCATAATTTGACAAATTCCAATAACAGTCAGCATGGAAAACACCACTGTATTGCCAGCAATCTAAATACTGCAGCACATCAGGATTTGACAAATTCCAATACAGTCATGTAAAACATCTTAAATTTGATCTAGAAGCAAATTTATTTCCTATAGTTGAGGATCAATTTGCAGATGAGCTAGGTATAGTACATCAAGATGAGTAAGTTTGTGTAGCATCAAATCACGGTATAATGTAGAATATCGCCTTGCTAAGAAGATAAAAAGCGTTTAATTTTACTGACTCTGAACATCAAATATTCTGGGAGTTATTAAAGCCGTTCATGAACAGTGCACAGTTAGAAGTTTATAGCCGTCGAAAAGATATAAAATTTGATTTTCTATTTGTTAAGATATTGAACTTGATAGGAGAGAGCGTACTAGCAACAGCGCGAAGACAATATTTATATCGTTGTGCAGGCCAGTGAAATGTAAGTCGGTTCTGCTGAAATACGAAAAGATTTACAATGACTGGATCAAAGATTTTTGATTTCACTAGTTTGCATTAAAACTATCGCCTTAACCTCTCCATTTAACGAAACTTCGCTTACCTTTTCTTGCTATCACTCGCTCGATAATAAATATATCCTGCTCTGTCCACTGTAGCTCCTGTTTGTAGAAACGTCCAATAATTTCTTCTCCTAATGAGTCTTTCAGCTTATACATAACAGGTATTGTTGTTAAAATGTTATCTACAACGAATACTTACTCGGACCAGTTAGGAGGGAATCCTATTTCAAACATTTTTTTCACTAGTGAAATTCTAACTCTATCACCCACGTTAAACTTATGTCTTCGGTACATATTCTCGTTTGCTAGTATTGGGTTATTAACATCATCATTTGGTGACATTCCAGGTGTTTTGTATCTTGTGTTATTATTATCCGACACGATCTTCGGCAGATCGTCAACATATCTGTTAGTGTTTTATGGCTGTAAGTTGCTTATAAACCTTCTCTTTTAGCGCACGATTAGATCTCTCGACTACGACACTTTTCCCTTCGTTTCCGGTGATGTATTTGGTGATGTTATTTTGTTCCAGAAACTTCTCGAATTGCTGATTAAAAAATTTTTGCTCCGTGGTCTGTCCATACCTTATTTGGTTTTCTTTCTGTGCTTGCAATAATACGTCTCAACGAATCGGTTATGGTTTACCTGTTTTATCTGTAGCAGGCACACTAAACGCGTATTAACTGAAAATATCAACTACATTCATCAGGTACCTTTTATTGTCATTATGCTTAGCTTTCTGTGACATATCAGCTAGATCTATTGCCTATATGTCATCAGCTGAATTTGCGACAACCCTTCCTCGAGGAATTTGATTTTTAGGCTCTGCGGTTCAGCGCTCTGCACTCCATCGTCATAAAGTACATCTTTACTGAGTCGGGGCTTTCCAGTTATACCTTGCACCCTCTTACGATCAATTCGCTCCTCTATTCCCGTCGGTCTCATATCACTTAGCTCATCAAGCATAATACGGTCGCAACCAGACTTATCGTTTTCGTAGTCACGGTAACATATGTCATGTCGCATTGCAATTTCATCGACCTGATTGTACGGCTCCTCCCCAGGGATAGGATTGTCATTTTTATCAAACTGCTTATCGAGTTGATTCCATGTACCTGTATAACTATGACGTGGTATGGTCCATCCCTTGCTGGGTTTCGGTAATTTATCAATTAACCTGTGAATATATAAGCCGGATCCAATTACAGCCAGTTTATTGCAACACTGGCAATAAGTTACTATTTTAACTTGCTCGAGACAGAGATCGTGGTCAGCTTCACATGCATACAATTTGCTTGCAAATCGGCCTTGCATTTTTGTTATATTTGTCGACTAAAATAGTATTAGAAATTCTTGGCATTTCCTGATTTCCAGGTAATAGTGAAACACGTTTAAGAAACATACTCTTTTTCCAGCCACAGCAGCACAAATACTTTTCAGCATTAGCCTGTTGTTTTTAGTAGTTTCAGTAGTTTCATTTCTATTTTGCATTTTACTTCTGCATTTGAAGCAATTCGTGGTCATTTTTATATTTGCTTGTTAGATAAAATTGTAATTTTGTCGTTTTCCAAGCTTGGTTTAGGTGCAAATTGTAATATAAATTTCAGAAAGTCACCATCGGAGTGCATTGCACTCTGGGACATTTTTTTGCAATATTTACAAGCTGCAGTTCCAACTGGCTGAAGTTATTTAGACGAATAATGGATTTTTTTTTTGTACTTTTGAGACGATAACACTTACTGTTTGATAATATCACTTGGTGGTAGCCCAAACGAATCAAAATAGATGTTTTTATAAAGAGCTACCCAATGCGTGCCAGATCCATCGTTAAAATTTTGAATATTTATAACACAACTTCTCCCACCAGGTTGGAGTGATTGGACCACTAGCGATAGGATTCTTTGAATCCCGAGCTCATCTTTAGAAAATACTCCTTGTAATCCGGTGACATCTTTCAGTTTATCTAAGATCTCAAAGTTGTTTAGTGAAGGAACTGCAGAGCGATCTACCTACTGGTATCAGGTAGCATTAGTCCTCTCTCACGCCCTATTCCCAGCAGACTGGAAAGTAGACTTCCCGCTATTCCTGCTAGCAACGGGCCTATGAATCCACCTCGTACAACTTTCCGGTTCGTATTTGTTTTAGTTGTTTTACGTTTCTGAAAGCTTCGTGTTTTAGGCATTTTTTTATTTATAATCGTTAGACAAAAGTGAAATGCTTTGCATTTTACACTTTCTGTTTGATTCCATCGCCAGACACAGCCTTCTTTGTGGCACCGGATATGGACCATAGGCAGCAGCTATTCTGAACATTCCCAGTACTGGCAGCACCGTTTTTGCGATAGTTGCTAGTGCAGGTCCCAGAAAACCACCACGGATTGCTTGAGATTTAGACATTGCAGTAACTTGCGCCGCTGATATATTTAAAATAAAAGGTTTTTCCAGCCCTATTTTGTTGATTTGCCGCTGTGAACACCAGCACCCGCGGTTCCGAAATCTATCTTTAGCGAAACAGACTGTCGTTTAATAATAGCTTGTGTTAGTTTTTTAAACTTGTCCCGGCGATAAATTCACTTCATGTGTAATGTATTTCATTCTGTATTTATCTTGCTTCTGCTGAATAAAATTTGTAATGCCGTAATCAATACGTTCCGCCCGCTTCTTTGATAAAATTGTAAAGTGTAAAGCATTTCAATTGCACAGGACCTAACACCTGGTAGTCATTCTTGATCAGAAAATCAGTACATTCCCACCGCTTGCTTGCTTGATAAAGTTATACCGCCCACATTCAAACTTGGTAGAATCTATCATTAAGAATCTGTCAGATACAATTAGCGCATACGAATAATACGCAGTATCTGGAGCAGCTGGAGTCTGTCCAAGTGACCACGTGACTTCAGTGTAAGAATTTGACCCGATAGCTCGTTCGCTATGTTTACTGACGTCAAAGTGAAATATCGAATAAAGCGTTCTAAACTCTTCGATTGCAATTTGAGATCCGTTGTCAGCATCTTGATATGTTTGCATAGCTTCCATAAGGTACATATAAGCTCGAGATACGTCTCTGTCAGCTAATGTTGCGGCATCAGCTGCAAAATTACATTCGATCGCTCGGTCTGGATACTGCTTAGAAATTATTCTGACAAATATTCGTCTGACATCTGGACTGTCAAATACAGAATTGTTTTGAAGCAGTCTTCCACGTCTATTCTGTCCTTGAAACACAGAAAATGCATGCCTTGGTAACCTCTCACTCGGTGCAGTTGTTATTCTCCATGTGTTATGAGTCGAATTCGGTATTGCGGTTTGATGAACTTTATTCAGCATAAAATGTATCTTTTTTGTGAATGCTGTTAGGATCGTCTCAAGTTCTATTGATTTATCGATCAACGAAACTACATGTGACATCCACAATGCCAATCGTGATATTACAAATTGTGCATCATCACCACCACCTCGGACCAGACAATCGTTTTAATCAGCTCAGTAAAGTGTAAGTGTATGTTTTATCCCACGAAATACCTTATTATAGTCTCTACAAAATCCGAACATTGTGCCAAGCGGCAGCATCGTAGTTATTTGATGTATATTATCTGTAAACGCTCTTCGTTTAACGTAACATTCGTTGTACGCTCTATTTCTAAAAGATGTACGTGTTATTCTGTTTACGAAAGGTATCATTTGTGTTGATGTAGCTGCAGCATCTGGTGCCGTAATTCCAAAAATATTACACATAGTAGTCAGTGATGCTCTTATAACATTAACATCTGCATCTGCAGCTGGTGGAACAATTCCAAGAGAGACCGCTCCGGTGGCCTAGTGGTTAGAGCGTCCGCCTCGGATACGGGAGGTCGTGGGTTCGACTGGATGGGACATCATGCTACATGTCTGTGGCATGATGCCCTAGTGCTAGACATCACTATAAACTGCCACACTGCAGACATTGTAGCTTTATGACTGAAAAAATTGGTAAAGCTACATTAAAAAATCCAAATCACACACTCACACACAATTCCAAGATTTACGCATTATTAATAAGAATAATCTCTCACAAAAATTAGATCAGCAGCAGCATCTGCACCAGGTGCAATTGTATTAAAATTCAGATGAAGTATTCCCATTTCAGGTATCTATAAACCAGATATTCAACATACTCAAATTCTGTTGTTGAGTCATCTGTAGGTATTTCCTCGGTCAGGTAAAGGTAATTTTTGACAGACATTCTTTATCTGTTATTGTTAGACAAAATTAGAACGCCGGAATATCTGGTCGAAAGCTAGCACGGTTCGCTAGCGAGCCAGGTATAGTTTTAGTTACTAATTTTCTAAAAAATTTCTTCGCCGGGCTTAGATAGCAGGGTTTTTTTTTTTTTGTCCTTTTCATTATCGCCTTAGTGGTTTTTGATGTTGGTGATATTTCAGAAATTGTTTGTTTTATATACCTGTCGCTTACATTGGGTGCAATCGGTGGTACACCCATGATTTTATCAGCAATCTTCTGTCCAAAAGCTGACTCTGCTGCAGATGACGCTCCTGTGGCAAAAGCTTTGGATGCATCTAACGCAATAGACGCTGATTTTTTGCAATTCCAGGTACATTTTCAATTATATTAGAGAATATATTTCCAAAGAAACCTCGTTCGATATTTCTGTGATAAATATTTCGTTGTTTTATTTTGTTATACAAAACTCCTGATAAAGTTAATTGTGGTCATCATAGCTGAATGTGAGATCAGGTAACTGTGGTGATCAGAGCTCTAGTCAGCTAGCTGTGATCGGTTAACCGTCGTGAGCAGAGGTGACAGACCTCAGGTATAGATAATGCATCACAATTTCGTTATTAAGATTTAGCCCCTTCCGGATTGATCAGTTAGTGACATCGTGATAGAAGATATTTGATTTTCAACACTAAAAGGATAGTAGATTATTTGTCTTAGATTTACTTACATTAGCGATCCAGGTGGTTTGACCTTTACTACCACGTGCCGTATACGACCCGCTGGCAATGGAGCAGTTTATTAAAATCGAATTTACTTCTGTTATTTCAACGGGTGACTCGCCACCAAATAAATTGAGGCACTTTGCGATTCAGCAGAACCATATTGTTTTCGAGAAAATCCTAACAACGGTCCGATGTTATTGGCGGCACTAAAATCAACAATAAAACTGTTTTTCGAAGTAATTGTGGCACGCAGTGTGTTGCAGTTTGGAATGAGCTCAAAATATGTCTGATGCGGATTCAACCTTTGTTGTAATCAATAACTTTATTTCTTTATTTAGATCTGTAACGTTATAAGTGCCTTGTGGTATCTTAACCGAAATCCAAACCCGGCCAGCTGGCTGGAGCGATTGAAATGTGAAAACGTGAGTCAAAGTAGTTCTGATATTTGCATAGCGTGCCAAGCATTATCTGATACTAGTCCTATTTCATATTGTTTATAGCTGTCAAGTTCGATTGGTGGATTATAAATAACTGAAGTTTGCACTGTCCGCTACAGTCTGTGAAGAGTCAAGCAGTAATGTAATTGATAACATTCCTATTTTATTTGATAGATAAAACTAAATTGCTGGCAGTTTGTGCGTTGCAGTTAGCGAATCAAATCGCGACGATAACATCACTATGTAAAATATAATATTCGTCCGATGTTGAATAACCGTTTGATCTCAGATTATCTAAAATTTCAACAATTTCGTTGTCAATTTCTGTGCTCGTATTTCCGGCTTCCTTTGATGCTATTAATGACATCAATCTATCAATTATTTCAGAGGTCGAGCTAAAGATCTTCAAACCATAAGCTATTTTCTTTTCTAAGTTCGCAAATTTTTTTAGCTAAGTTTTCTAAATACGTTACTTTGTAATTAAAACCTTTTTCTTTTTCTCTTATGTTTGATAATACCATATCGTAAAGATCAGCAATAATAAATTCTATGTGCATATTAAAATATTCTCGTGCGTCATCGTAATTAGTAGATTCTTTGAGCTTATCAAAAACCACTTCATTATTTTTTCTCTCAACTCAATATGATGATTCATCTTATTACAACCCATTTTTTTTTTACATCAACTGTCATTTTGTTCTTGCCAAAAAATTTCTCCTCAAAATCTCTTAAATCGGTAATATCGATTTGATATTTAGCTTCCCTTGTTAAATTATTAATCGTGACATGCATCATAGCCACATATTCTTCATTACCCTTAACCTGCTCTTCAATTTTTTGTATAACTGCAGCTGAATAATTTGCCCTGCAACTTTTTTTGCTCCTCTTCAAGAATACCTCGGAATCCTTTCCTTGATAATTTTTTAAGATCTTCCGGTGATACCGCAGAAATATCTGGCTGTTTGGCAAGTATTGCTTCGGTCACTGGTCTAAACAGTCTAGCAGTTTCTTCTGCAGTTTGCTGTAGAACCTGACGTTCCTGCTTAACCTTCCTCTTGAACGCTGCTCTGGTTGCAACAAATTTATTTAGGACCTCTATTCGTTCCCCATCCATTTTTTCGTTTTATTTATTTTGTTATACTAATTTTAGTTTTTGACTGTAAGACCAATTTTCAAATGTTTACAGATAGAATAATTTTCAGAGTCTAAAACTGCCCATTCCACATGTGAACATACGATTTTGATCTATTGCTAGCTTATCAAATAAAAAGAAACTGTGTCCGCCATCACTAGTAGCGTTATGATAAAGTTCGGCTAATTTGTCTTTTAATACACTCCCGCACTGTTCTCGGGCTATAGTTTGTACGTCGATATTGTCTACATCAGCAAATATTATGAAACAGCCGTATTTCGCCTGATAAATCGATCCACTTTATAAAATCCTCGAGCTAGGTAGACTGCATTACATTTTCTGTCGCGCGATAGGGAAAACTAAGATTTTATCTTATTGATCTCAGCATTGTTCAGCGGAATGTCATCGAAGACAATTATTTTGCGTTCGTCAGAGTCTAGCTCGGCAACGGGAATGAAATCTTCGGGCGCCAAGTTCATTTTTCAGTTGTTTGGTTATATTCGCTAAGCAGCTCGTATTTATCTTGCTGTCGATTGATCGTGCAGATATAAACTCGATCGTAGTTGAAGAGGTCGTTAAATAATAAATTCATCAGAGGGTTAGTTTTGCCCGATCCAGTTCGTCCTACTATCAGATAATGGAAATCCAGTAGGTCGTGGTTATGCTGATGTTTGATTAATCGCTACATGTCAAAGTTGAGAATGCTCATTCTATACCAGGCATTCACAAAATGTTATCTCGCATTAAGAATAAGAATGAGCTATTAAACGAAATTTGGTACATTAACTGACAGCTCAAAATTAACAAACAACAACAAATACGACCACCACGGCTGGTGTAGATTTAACAAATTATATAAAACAATCTGGGGACACAATGACAGGTAACTTAAGTATGTCAGGCCAGAGAGTGCTAGACCTTGAAACAACATATTCAATAATCAACCCAGATAACGCGCAGACAGTAAGCCTTGAACAACTTAGTATGGTCAGTAATGGTAAGTTACCGTTGTCGGGTGGAAAGATGACCGGAAATATCAAGATGAGTAAAATATGATTGTAAGTCTTGAGACAGAATACCACCCCCACCCCATCCCGTTAACATAAATAACTCACAAGCGGTAAGTTACGCACAACATAGCTCGGTAGATAATTCTAAGTTGTCATTATCTGGTTGGACGATGGCTGGAAATATAGATATGGGTGGGAAATTAATATTTAATACTCAACTTGATAACACAACTTTGACCAATAACGATTCTGTAACAAATGTCAAGTTTGCCAAGGACAACTTTGTAATAAAATCCGGTGATACTATGGTGGGAAATCTAGACATGGGATCGAATAAGATAACAACTACGGCAATTCCATCAGCGATATCAGATTTAACAAATAAAAAGTACGTTGACGATATGACAAATATTGCATCACCAGTAGCAAAATCCGGTGATACGATGACAGGTATGTTAAGCACGGATTCGAATAAAAAAGCAACGACTTATAATCCAGTCGCCTCATTTGATCTTACAAATAAATCTTATGTTGACGCTGAGATAAGTTCATCATCAGCTGGTACAATTACTTCTACATATGCCAATTATTTTTTAAAAATTCCGGAGGCATAGTTACAGGTGCTATCGATATGGTCGATAATAAGATAACGTCTACGTATGTACCCGTTTCTACATCCGATCTTACCAATAAACAGTACGTGGACAGTGTTACCAAATTTCAAGCGATTAGTGGTAGTACAAAACGAGATAAAATAGTGTCGGTCATATTCCACATCTCGCAGATGCTATAAATAATCATTGTGGTTTTGTTGTAACAGCGTCAAGTTATTACTCGGATAATAAGCCCGTTTATGAGATTGCGTTTAACAGCCCTATGTCTGACGGGTTAGAGTGGATCACAGACAGAGAAACAAGTGACTTTTGGATCAAAATAAAGTGTCCAGCGGCCGTAGCCATATGGAAATTTCAACTACGAGGTCGAATAAATGCTAATCTCAGAGAAAATTTTTACTTTGAATTACAAGGATCGAATGATGATTCGACCTGGACTAGTATATACAGTATATTGATTGGTCCTGTTTATCTTTCTCAACAATATACACTTCATCCTGAAGTAACCACAAAAAATAAAAAAAAATAAAAAAAAAAATAAATAAATAAATAAAATACTCGTATTTCCGGATTTACGTTTTAACCGTGATTGATGGCGATCCTGACCCAGGTTTTTCGATGTTGCAGATATATACACTCGATGACCTAGTATAGGTCATTGCGATTTTAATGTAATTATAATCTATAATGTCTATTGATCCTCCGTCGATCAGAGTCGCAAAAGTTTTATAATTTTATGCTAAACCCTAAAATGGATATCGAAATAGCTGATGGTGATTAGCTAGACCCAGAGAGTGTTGAGGAAGCAAGAGCAATAAATATAATTGTTAGAATAAAAAAAAAATTAACTTTACGTTCCACCCGGTTTAATTGAGAACAACAACAATTTTGCTAGAGTTTCAGGAATGAGAGGCCCTCAGCTGACATACGCGATCAGAGACTTTGATATAATTAGCAAATACTGTTCTTTAATTGACTGTGAGGAGCGGCGATTAAAAGTTGAAAATTATTTGATAAATACACTGCTTGAGCTAAATAAAGAAAATGTTTTGACGAATGATAAATCTAACCTTATACAAACTAAATTTCATAGTGGTAAGAAACCAGAGCAAGAGCGACTAAAGAAGTTTCACGACGAGCTTGATAAGCTTGCTGAAACAAGGAAGCACAAGTTTCTTTAAAATCGCAAGCTCAAGGACACATTTGCTAAACGTCTAGTATTTCGTGTACTCTGTATGGACTATTATGATAAAAGGCACTGTTAGAAATAGTAGATAACAGTTCTGACATTAACCTGCTGACAACAGCATATCTAATTTTAACAGACTCTATCACCAGCAATGAAGAAAAGTATAGCTTATATCACATTAATGCTGCACTAAACGCAGTATCAGATATTGAGTCTAGAATTGAGTTATATCATGATGTCGAACGAGATATATTTTATCAAGAGATTGATGATATTACAACTGTGAAACCTGGAATTGATGAAGATTATGAAATACATAGTAGTTCTAACAAATTGCTTTGAAAAACTATATAAAAAAGCTGGAAAGTTACTGACAGAAGCAAAATACAAAAAATATCAAAGAGCTGATTACTGTGTATCCAGACCTACCCACTATAGATATAAGGGAAGCTGATATTTTCGGTCTTTTAAGTTTTGCAACAGCATATGCAATTCTCAGGCAGCATCTAGTACTTAAAATTTCAAGCTGGGACAGTTATCTTATGTTGTTGGTTATATCGACGAAACAGAAGATATTCATAGTGATAGAGTCGACGATATTACTGAAATACCAACACATTTTAACCCTCCATTTTCATCCTCAGTTTGATAAGTGTATGATAAGTATAAAGAGTTTCTTGCTGATCCTGTCAATAAAAAGTTTAATGCTGTGATCGAAAAAACTTCAGCTGAAAATATTTTTACTACTGCGATTGAAATACATTACAGAAACAGTTTCATAATGACGAAGAAAGAAATAATAGACTTCAATCATATTTCATCAGGTCTATCAGACAATGATAGGGATGAGCTCGTCAAATACTATAAATATTACCATTAAAAGCTTTACCGTGTCAGACAATCTAGAAAATCTTATAGTAAAATAATAAGCATGCTGAATTACATTCCTGTGATACTAACGACTGAAATTATTTCAGTGGGGGAACATTAAATCCATTATTGCTGATAGTGCCCGGATTAGGTATTGTTTTATCGGCGGTTAATATAAAGATCGGACCAGAATACGAAAATAAAAATACCTCGGGTAAAATAGCAATAGCAACTCATAATAAAATTCATAATCAACTTAGAGCTTATCTCGTGGTGAAAGGTTTATAATGTTAGAGATGATACAGGAATTGCGAGTCAAAGACGATCTGCTCGTAGATATGATACCAAACAGAGTTGCGAAATACGAAAAACTATATTCAGTAAATTTTGTGTGAAATATGAAAAATAATGGAAGATATTACAGTGGAAGATACCACGTTAAATATGAAAAGAATTCTTTTCCGAGGTAAGGATATGACAATTATGCTTGACA
The DNA here is from genome assembly GCA_016617855.1 of Megalonaias nervosa. Lineage (NCBI taxonomy): Eukaryota > Metazoa > Mollusca > Bivalvia > Unionida > Unionidae > Megalonaias > Megalonaias nervosa. The sequence goes on along the minus strand of JAECUM010020669.1, from coordinate 2,863 downwards.
ATGAAAAGAACAGCACGTATTTCAAACACAGAAATAAGATAAAGCTGTCTCTGGTTCGCACAGAAAATTCAGATTATTTTAGTAAGCTTAACTGGGTTACAGACTCACATTCTGATGATGTTGATAATCTTTACAACCCCATATCACAAGACAAATACACAAAGATCACAGTGGATGATGAACTGAAAAAATGTTATGTCGACAAATCCATAGTCTCGCATGGAAATTTCATCAAAATGCTATAACCTGGCTCTCTCATTAATGGTAAGGTTAATCTGTACTTGTTTCATCATGACGATGAAAGCTATATAATAGCAAAGGCTGACATTCTAAAAATATCTCGACAGGTGACTGTGTAAAAAAAATCGTCTAAGCCTCCATTGTGAAATCAGACGATCGCGAATGATCTAAAATTTATATTAGACCATCCTCAGATCGTCTGTTGCGAAACGTACAATTATTGAATATTTTGTAAAATCCCAGCGAATTATTAATATCGCTTTCAATTGTAGCAGTCAGACACGTTACCTGCAAATCCCAACGAGTTTTAATAGCGGATTAGAATTTTGTGGGAATGTTAGGAATAGTAATTTTGTGTGAATGTTAAGTATAGTAATTTTGTGCAAAATATAAATACAAATCACTAGCATTTGCAAGTCAAAACCGCAGTAGTGAGTTTAAATGGGTATATCTAAGCCAACCCTACTTTGTATGACGATAATGAATGATTCAGTAGTAGGTCCTTGACAGGTAATCAATAATGAAATCGACGCTGTTGCCTCAGCAAGTTGTTTTCGTATATTGTTTAGACTAACTTGGGGGGTCCTGGAGGGGGTAATCATGCTTTCGTAGTAATACAAAAAAAGGGTTTGGCTGAGATACCCCATTTAAGCTCACTACTGGTGTATGTAAGTATGAAACTGAATCGAATTATTACTGTGTTCCGTTTGATGATCAATGCTAACAAATACAAAACGAACATCGAAGAAGCCAGAGTCTGCACGCGACGTGTGGAAGTCTTAACTTAAGTTGGACACGACGTAAGTCAAACTCTAAGCAGAACGACAGTCTAGTATCCTTTAAGATAAATGGAAGTGAAAACTTCACCAGTGCCACAAGACTTCGATTCAAGAATGAAGATCATATTTTCCAAAACATTTGCTCATCAGCATAGCCAGCAATGTGGCCCAAAATTCTCTCGAGTTCCATTTCAACGTGTCTAAGATAGAAGTTATCGGAGATGGCCAGACGTTGTGTACCAGACCATTTGAACGTAACTTTGCCCATAAAAAGTAATTTGAGATCTACTTGACTATTTTTGAAGCCACAGGACATTAAGGAACCAACAGAAGCCAGTGCATTTCATACAACGATTGTGTAGAACGATATGTTTTGAGGGGACTTGATTTCACTCCAGACCAAGGCAGTGACGAAGAACATTTCCACCCTATGAATTCGGGCTAACTTCCTGTGGAACTTCAGTTTACACTAGCCCTGGCAAACAACATTATCTTGTATGCAGAATTTGATAATACTCTGAAATCAACACCCCGAGAGAAGTGATCCTAGACTTAAAAAAAAAAAGATGGAACACGAATTTATGGAGAAGGGTAAAGATGATGTTTTCTACAAAGAACACCAGCAGTCACAGACTACAACTGAAGAAGACAAAACTACAGCCATGATATCAAGATGACCAGTACAAGAACAACACTTAACCTCATGTTTTTGGTTGTCTCTTGGTTGAAAGAACTACAAGCCCAAATAGTAAAGATGGCTATGGTTGACAAATCGATCACCCTAGTCAGCAGCAACACGACATATTTTTGACAATGAGTCAAGAAAAGACAACTTGGAAGAGTATCTAAACGAGGCATGGACCCTAACCTCACACAGAATATTTTGAAAGAATGGTACAAAAGACATGACTTCTTTGGAAACAAAACACATCGAAGTTCTCTTGAAACAAAGAACGGATAATTCTCATTCATCGACTTACTTTAAATATATATTTAAGAATAGTCAAGTGTGAACTCATGGCTTATCATTACCTGCGAAAAATGAACACCTGCAAACTTCATTACCGTCTACCATTTCTTGCACAGCTTCTTGGAATCTAGCTGTATGTACTAAAGATGAGAAAATCTAATGACATTCAAGTCTCTGTCATCAACAAGGACGACAGTCATTGATTAGGTGCCCAAAGGGGAGCGGCCTAATTTACCAACGACCAAAGCGTGGAATATTTTGGCTCTTATGGATTACTGTCTCTGGAAGACGATATCGGTTTATGAGAAGAAATGTTGTATCCTCTCAGCTGAATAACGTGATATTGCAAGGATCGGATAATATTGTGTGCGAACAATACTGAGCGTATTTTCTTCATAAACGCAGTCTTGGAGTCCCCTTAAAATTGCACTGACTTGGTTTGAACGTGAATACTCTAGAAAAGATGACAAATTAGACATGTGTTTTGGGGAACATTTAGTTTCTTTAGCACTGAAATGTAATGTGTATCGACTGCAAAATGACGCTATACTAGATAATTATTAGAAAGTCTAGTCTTACCCTACTACGTTGTCAACCTTGTAAAAATGTTTATATTTAATGTTTGGCATTGCAGATGAAGAGGAAGGGACTAGCCCAAATCCTCCCTCTTCGCAGATTTTATTGATGTTCAATTAGTGGAGCTGATTAAAATATGTTGACTTAGAATGAAAAAAAAAAAAAAAAAAATGGTGCTGGCTCGTTTTGAAGAAATAAAACGTTTCTTTTGTACGTGCTCTTTAGCATTCCATCTGTCTAGCTGTCTGTCTGTCTATCTTTGAATTTTTTTTCTAACAGTAATGGTTCCGATCGTTAC